>MJUU01041452.1:70208-82740 GCA_002080025.1 Modiolus philippinarum
GTAACTTATCTACTTCCTGTTTGACGACAACTTTGATTTTTTCCCATTATAGCCATATATTGAAATTTTTCGTCAAGGATTTCTCAGCTTGTGTATGCAGGAATGATTTGATATTTGGTATGAAGCTTTGATATGATGAGTTGTACCGTGTCTCCCCTTTTCAGGCCTGTCACTCATCTACTTCCAGTTTGCCGATATCTGTATGGCGGGGGCATCCGTGTCCCATGGACACATTTTCTTTTATTTTAATTAGTTCCTGTGTAAAATGAGATATATGTTAATGTTTAATTATGTTTTGTATTTTGTTTATATTCTCTTTTTGGTAAATATAATAGTAATATGTCACACACAAATTAATTTAAATTCTTAGTACTTTAATGCATAAAATTAGGGCTTTTCCATATAAACATATATGATACACAGAAAATACACTTTTAAGCTCATGTAACAAGCCATAGCAGTAGTTTCTTAATTGAGTTGTGATAGTGAACTCTTAAATACCCACCTAGAATTAAAAGTGATTTCTCTGGAGTTCCATACATGTTTAAATGGAACATTTGTTATTTTAGATAGATCATGTTCAATAAATCGATAAATTTAAACTTTATAAATTTAAACTTTATAAATTCAAACAAAGACAAGGTTATCTTTCATTGTTTATTTGTTTACACATGACATACAATCTTCATACATACAGAATAATACAGATTTATATGTTCATTTCATGTATTACTACAGGTAGATAGAACTGTACTGTATTTTAACTTACAAATACCCCCCTTTTCCAGGCACCAGTGCATATTGATATTAAATTATAAAAAAAAATACATTAAGTATTTCTATACAAATTACTCCTTCAGTATATTAGAAAAAATAAAAATGATTGTAGGTATTAATGGACATGAGAATAAAATTTCAGCTCATATGTAGTAAAATGAAGCTTTTGTTTTTTGTTTTTTGTTTTTTTCTCTAATTGTTGCAGATATCCATTTTTATGTGAGACTATCACCCTAAGTTATGGTCAAGATTTTTCTGGGTGCTGTTTTTTGGCAGAAAAGAACAATGAAGGTTGCACTCTATCTGTGTACCCTTTTGATTTTTTACAGATTTTTGTGGTGAGTGATATATAAAGCAGTTAGGGGACAACATATTGCTATCCAAAATTCTCAGAATTCGTGGTCTTTCTGAAACAAGTTGGTCAATTGTTGATAGTGATTCTTAGGGCCAGCCTGTCTATCTGTCTGTCCATCTGTCCGTCAGCATTTGCTATGTCGTATGATAACTCAAGATTGCCTGCATGGATTTTTATAATTTTTTAACTCAAAGTTGGACTTCATCAAAGGAAGGACGCTTTTCATTTCGAGGAAAATTGTAAACCATTTTTTTTTTGGTGAAAAGTTAGTTTTTATATGAAAAAATGCATATTTTGAGAATTAGCTCTATGTTGCATGATAACTGAAGATTTCCTTCACAGAGTTTTATACACATTATACACAGTGTTGCAGATCATCAAAAGAAGGTCCCTTTTCATATTTTTTCTGATAACAGGTTTTTGAGACACACAAGGGGCAGGGCCCTTTCTGACTTTGTCAGTATTCTAGTTGAATTTGTGTTCAATCGGTCCAAGGTCTTTTCAAGATGGTTAGCAGCAGGGATTATTGTTAAAACAAAAAAGACCTTAGAAACTTTAACCAAAAATAGTCTCGTTCCTAATTTTTTTGTGGCCATTTATTAAAGATCCTTATATCTGTTATAAAGAAGGGAACAAAGTTTAACATTTGCTCCAAAAAGATACACTTTTGTAGAGATAATCTGCCTAACAAAGTAATCCAAAATGGTGCTTTGGTTATCCCTTTTAAAAGTTTTTTCAGTAGGCAGGTCCAGGTTTTGGTCATAAGGCCACATCAAATTAATTACCCCACCCGCCCCATTTTTTCTGAGCTCAGTTTTTTTTTTATTTTCAATTTTTCAGAGATTTCCTTTAAATTCCTATCAATTTTAGTGGAAATCAGTAAAAATTATAAAATAAAACCCTCCCACCCGCCCCAGATTTTTTGATACAGGTGGATGAGAATCTACANTTTTAACCAGTTTTGTGTTGAAACACAACATATTATCTTAAATTCAAATAATGATCATAAGAAAGATGTCAATGAATGACATGTTTCCCTTTGTACACTATAAAGAAGACTATTCTTGAGAAGAGAAAAATGTTGTATTTCTACACCATGCTATTCTTGTAAATTGGAAAAACTTTCAAGATATATGATGTAGCAATAAATCGGTCAATAAAGATATTGAAGCCGAAATTTTGCAATAAGTTAACAAATATAGTAATTATGCCTGCGCCGTTAGGTGACGGGGGCATTAAGTTTTACCCTTGTCTGTACGTCCGTCCTTATGTATGTCCGAAAATTTTCATCAAGGATTTAATCAGCTTGTATATGCAGTAATGATTTGATATTTGGTCTGAAGCTTTAGTATGATGAGTTGTACAGTGTCTCCTCTTTTCAATTCCGTAACTTATCTACTTCCTGTTTGACGACAACTTTGATTTTTTCCCATTATAGCCATATATTGAAATTTTTCGTCAAGGATTTCTCAGCTTGTGTATGCAGAAATATGGATTTGATATTTGGTACGAAGCTTTGATATGATGAGTTGTACTGTGTCTCCCCTTTTCAGGTCTGTCACTCATCTACTTTCAGTTTGCCGATATCTGTATGGCGGGGGCATCCGTGTCCCATGGACACATTTTCTTTTATTTTAATTAGTTCCTGTGTAAAATGAGATATATGTTAATGTTTAATTATGTTTTGTATTTTGTTTATATTCTCTTTTTGGTAAATATAATATTAATATGTCACACACAAATTAATTTAAATTCTTAGTACTTTAATGCATAAAATTAGGGCTTTTCCATATAAACATATATGATACACAGAAAATACACTTTTAAGCTCATGTAACAAGCCATAGCAGTAGTTTCTTAATTGAGTTGTGATAGTGAACTCTTAAATACCCACCTAGAATTAAAAGTGATTTCTCTGGAGTTCCATACATGTTTAAATGGAACATTTGTTATTTTAGATAGATCATGTTCAATAAATCAATAAATTTAAACTTTATAAATTCAAACAAAGTCAAGGTTATCTTTCATTGTTTATTTGTTTACACATGACATACAATCTTCATACATACAGAATAATACAGATTTATATGTTCATTTCTGTATTACTACAGGTAGATAGAAATGTACTGTATTTTACCTTACAAATACCCCCCTTTTCCAGGCACCAGTGCATATTGATATTAAATTACAAAAAAATACATTAAGTATTTCTATACAAATTACTCCTTCAGTATATTAGAGAAAAATAAAAATAATATTATGATAATAACATTGTGTTTAGCAACGACTATGCCAAAATAGTGGTCAGGGTTGAGACCATAGTGCAAGACCCGGAGGGGAGTGCACTATGTGTATTCAACCCTGACCACTATTTTGGCATAGTTGTTGCTAAACACAATGTTATTATCATTATTATGCTGACTGTGTCATTAATTTTCATCTTTTTATTACAATTTCCAAGTTAATAAATAGTTGTTCTTTTCAGTTAGTCGCTGTCAGTTTAAATTCCTATATTTCAAATAGTTGCATAATGTCATGGAAATTTCAAAAAACTTTTTATGGCAAATCTCAAAAAAATTATTCATTTCATGATATAAAATGAAGAGATAAATAAAATGAATGGCCACAATTGGGGTTAAAACTTTATTTTATTAGAAATATTACCAAATTTAGATTGATTTCTATGACAGTAGATCACAACAAGTAAGATTTTCATCACTATTTGATTGACAATACTGTAGCTCCGCCTTCAAAGTCATGTGACAGGCATAGTACACAGCTGTAGGTATACTATGCCAAAATAGTATATTGGACACTATTAATGCAGTTTCTTACAGGAAGCATAATAATAGGTATTAATGGACATGAGAATAGAATTTCAGCTCAAATGTAGGAAAATGAAGCTTTTGGGTTTTTTTCCCCTAGCTGTTGCAGATATCCATCTTTATGTGAGGCTATCACCCTAAGCTACCGTTTAGGTTTTTTTTCTGGTCTGCTGTTTTTGGCAGAAAAGAACAATGAAGGTTGCACTCTATCTGTGTACCCTTTTGATTTTTAAAGAATTTTGTGGTGAGTGATATATGAAGTAGTTAGCGGACAACATATTGCTATCCAAAATTCTCAGAGTTCTTGGTCTTTCTATAACAACTTGGTCAATTGTTGATAGTGATTCTTTAATGGTCCTATTTAGGGCCCGCCTTAGTAATCAGCCTGTCTGTCTGTCAGCATTTGCTATGTCGTATGATAACTCAAGATTGCCTGAATGGATTTTTATGATTTTTTTACTCAAAGTTGGACTTCATCAAAGGAAGGTCCCTTTTCATTTCGAGAAACATTGCAAACCATTTTTTGGAGAAAACTTAGTTTTCATATGAAAAAATGCATATTTTGAGAATTAGCTCTATTTCGCTTGATAACTGAAGATTGCCTTCACAGAGTTTTATACATATTATACACAGTGTTGCAGATCATCAAAGGAAGGTCCCTTTTCATATTTTTTTTCTGCTAACAGGTTTTTGGGACACACAAGAGGGCTTTCCCTTCTGACTTTGTCAGTATTCTAGTTGAATTTGTGTTCAATAGGTCCAAGGTCTTTCCAAGATGGTTTTTTCGTTAAAACAAAAAAAGCCTTAGAAACTTGTACCAAAAATGGTCTCCTTTTTAATCGTTTGTGGCCATTTACTAAAGATCCTTATATCTGTTATAAAGAAGGGAGCAAAGTTTAACATTTGCTACAAAAATGTACACTTTTGTAGAGATAAGTTGCATGGCAAAGTAATTCAAAATGGTACTTTGGTTGCCCCTTTTAAAATTTTATCAATAGGCAGGTCCAGGTTATGGTCATAACTAAAATGACTGTAAACAGGGATCATGGTTCTTATGTGAAACACATTCTAACATCTCTGGCTTCGTTAACTTGATCAGTTGTTATTTGTAATCAAACTTAGTGTGGATGGTCAACTCAAAATTTGTGTCGTGAAAAGGATGAAAATTGTGGTATTGGCCATGTTTAACCTACTGTGATGTATTAGTACTTTGATTATTGTTGAAGGCATGGTGTTTACTTCAAGATGAGGAATTACAATTAAAACTTGGTTCTATTTATGTTCTGTGTATTGTGTAGAAATTTGTCTTTTGTCTTTTACACACTTACAATGTAGTCTATATCCATTCATTTCAATGCATACATCTAATACTTGAACATGATGAAAGGTCATAACTGTGTCTTAAGTATTGCATTGTCTGTTGAATACACATTTATTTCATTAAGCTTATTAATGCTCCTGTAACCCACCACACAAAATTTCACACCATCCAGGTACATTCATATTTCTTTGCCCATATAATTCCTGTTGAAACAATGTACAATCATTTGACATAGAAGATGACATTCATTTATTGTTATGATGTAAACATCTATACATGTATTTTTATGTTGTGTTATTTGTAATACATGCTTCAATAGACATCCTTCTCCATGTTAAGATCCTATTTATGTATTGTATATACATGTTATGATGTCATTAATTTGTTAAATGCAAAAAGTCAATACAGTTGTTGAATTGAGATTAATATATTAGTTGATTTTATACAAGCTTTGTTTGTTTTTTTTATCAAAAATATATACAAAATTTAACTAGATACTGTAGAGATTGTAGCCATTTCTCTGGGCCCACTGAACACCAATTTCAACCTTTAGGACAAAGTTCAAGGTCAAGGCTCACCAGCCTTGGTATATGGCACACTGATTTGAAGTGACCTATTCAAGTACCAAAAACCTAAATCATATTTCAAAAGACAAAATGCTTATAGCCTGGACATGATTTTGTCATGAAGAAATCAATAATATGACACTGAGGTCAAATAAAGTTCAAGGTAAGTTACCAAACATGGTACATGACAAAAGTGTTCTATCCACATGCAAAAATACCAAAAAGGTGTATCTCATTGTTATTTCATTGTTAAGCTTTATCTATGGTTCAACAACCCCATCACACACAAACTTCCACACCATGCTAGTAAATTGTCAATGAAAATTCTGTTTTAAACACTGTTAAAAGTTTGCCTGGACACAACTTTGTCATTTAGAAAGCAAAAAAATGCCCTTGAGAACAAAGTTGAAAGTCTTAAGATTCTACAACCATGGTACATGACAGAACAATTTAAGTTATCTAACAAAATGTAAAAATACCAGAAGACTGGACACAATTTGTCATCAAGAAAGCAATAATCTGATCTTGACAGCAAAGTTAAATGTCAAAGGTCACCTTTAATGGTACATGACACATTATCGTGAAGTGATATATCTGTATGCCAAATTCCAAAAGTCTACTTTGAAAGACAAAAAAAAGTTATAGTCCAGACATGACTGCTGTGGATGGATGGACACAGAGTGCATACTTTTAGCTAGCCATAATGAATTCAAAGCTGATTAGCGGTGTTGAGCCTAAATTAAATTAAATTTGTATTCCTTGTTGTTACCTACCTATAAAAAATGTTTGTACTCGAAACATTTTATTGTGTTTTTTATGTTGGAAAATTTGAACTTTTTCAAAACAAAATTTTTTTTACAAAAAAACAAAACAAAACAAAAAAGCAAACAAACAAACAAAACAAAACAAAAAAAAAACATGAAACAAATTTTAATACTTATAAATAAAATATTTCCTACCTACCAACCAACATAGAAATGATGGAGAAAGAAGGGCAATCAATTTTATTAATTTTCTTTATTATTTTGCTTTACCTGTTTGTTAGATTATACAACCTGCAACAATGTGTTGGTGATTTTCACCTTGTGCACACTTCTGTCTTGTCTTGAACATTTTTCTATCAAAGGCAATTGTGAAAATGAATTATGTAGGAATTTCTGATAGATATAAACAAGTACACTGATTTCAGATTGATTGGTAAAATATTGCAAAAGTTATCTTATTACCTCCCCATATGCCAATCATCTTACAGAAACAGCAACACAAAACATTTAATTGTATACTTTTCAACTAAATTGTCACTCTAAACACCCCAAGGCCAGAAAGTTGGTGCAGTAAAAGGGTGGTCTGGTAAAGGTAAGGCTACTGTCTTGAGACAGTTTCTTTCCTCTTCCTAAAAAAATTGGTCTGTATAGGATATTCCTCTTGTCAATAAATCTGTCCATGTACATGTATTATACTTTGTTTTTGAATGATAACATGGGTTTTCTATGGAGTATAGTTACATGTAGCATGTGATTTGGTATAAAATACAGGTCTAGTTAAATTTTCCCCTTGTTTTATTTTCTTGTTCCAGAGTGACTTGAGGTATGGAAGAGAATTATGGCTAATACCTTGATGTTGCCTTGGAGCTTGGAGAAAAGATTAAATATTTTTAATCATATTACTGACTAAATCTTCAAATTGTATAGATTTGGTTAAAGTTTATTTTTACAGATGATGTGATCAAAGTTGTTTGATCAGCTATCTTTTGGAAACTTTTAAATTCACATGTTTCCAGCTAGAAGTTGTCTGAAGATGCCATTATATTGTGTACACCTTCCATCGGGTATTTTCAGACTTGGTTATTTCCTGAATAATTTACTGGTACTTGCTTTGTTTGTAATCAATAATTGGTAAAATTGTCTAAAGGTAATCTTGGAATCTGTGGTGATCTTTTAAAACTGTCAGAATGATACCTAACAGATGCAGGTGAGGGTCCTCATGGGGGGGTCCTAGGAATCAAATAATCATTAAATTTTCGCCTTGGAAATCAAATAATCATTAAATTTTTACCTTGGTAATCAATAAATTTTTGGCTTAGTAATCAAAAAGTATATAAAAATGCAAGCTAATAATCAAATAATCATTAAATAAATGCTCTCGTAATCAAATAACCATTAAAAAAATACCCTGATAATCAGGTATTCAAGAAACCCATGACAGGCCTTGCAGGTGTGAACCTGGTAGTTGTTGAATGGTTTATCGATAATTCAATGGTTGCATATACAATTACTTCCCCGAATTATAAAAAAGACCAGATGTGCTTTCATGTTTATAAAACAAAACAAAACAAAAGCAAAAAAAAATATTTTGATGACAAATTTCTTCTAGAAAAAAAAATCCATTTTCTTGTTGAGCTACATGTAAGGCCTATTTATATGAACTATGTACAAGTACTTTGTACATGCTAGGGCTTCAAATGTTTGACTTTGTGGCCCATCAAGGCACGTTGTCATCAGATTTTAGATCGGTATTGTGCTTAATCAATGAGAATATGTGGACCTTGATGCGACGTATGGGAAGCAAACTTTCAACAACATTAAGAATTTCTACTATTGTCCAATCTTAGTCAAATTTGGTATACTAGTAGTTCTCAAATGTAAAATGTCACTGTGCATTTGTCTTGGATGAGTCAGTTATTTGAGAAATATACTTTTCAACAACTCATCTGAACTTCGCATAATGGTTTGTTGTTGGTTCACATACATTTTCTGTCAAGTTAAAGCTTTGCCAGCAGTAACATGGTTTAACGTTAAATGAAGCCCTAAACTCTGGATACTTATTTTGTCATGGCTTTTACTAGCACTGTGATAGATTGGTTTGTCTTATTCAAAATTAGGATCGGTCCATTAACAGTAGATTTAAGTGCGGATAAGGGTGTCAGTAAATCACTCCTCAACTCAACTGACGGATTGTATCAGAATTTTGAATTGCAAAGCAGATAGTATGTGTCCCACGTATATTACTGATGAATCTGAGTTTGGAGGGTCTTCTATAGAACTAATTTAACAATTGGAAACCAACCTTTTCCACAATATGCTTTGGGTTGTCCCCTCAGTATATAAAAGGTGGTTTTTCATTATCCAAGATGGCCGCAAGCGGAGAACATAGTTTAACATTGGACCCTATGTGAATTCATATTCTGAGGTCTTCTTCCCTGGAACTACTTGGCAACTGAATATGGCCGCCAGTGGATATGAGAGACAGTTTTAGAGCTCTTCTGTATAAAATCTTGAACTGAACCGTTTTTATTTCATGTTGAATAAACCGGACAAAATATTCAAGGTGTGAAGCATAGTTTAATGTCTAAAAATTGAATCAATGGATGCTGGATCTGTTTAGCTAGGAGAGCTTCTTGTAATTCAAAGAACTGCTCATTTGAAGCTACTGGGTCAATGGGAACCAAACTTGGGTACAATAGTCCTTGATCGGTCTTTTGAAAATAGTTGTTCAATTTCAGGTAAGATGGTTGTCAGCTATAGGAAAACACGTTCAGAGATCTATCTTACCTGAAACTACAGGGCCAAGTTTGATATAAATCTCCTTTGGTGACCTGTGCAAAAGAGGATGCTTCCATGTTTGCAATTTTAACCAGATGACCATCCTCCTGGCACATAGTTCAGTCCCTTTGGCAACACGCTTCAAAGGTCCGTTGTCATAAACTACTGGGCCATTTGGGCCCAAGCTTGGCCATAACAGTCCTTTTGTGGTTCTTTGGAAAAAAAAGTGTGTTTTTTTCAGACTCGCACTTATCCAAGAGAAACACCAGCCTGGGACTAATGTAACAGGGATTTGAAACTATTTAACAAACCAGTTTGATCGAATAAAAAGCGGTGTCCCGGCTACGATTTTCGGTTCAAAAAGTGTAACTTTTGATTTACTCAACAAAAAATCATTATGAAAAATTTGCCGAAAAGCTGATTTATCGCATATTTACAACATTAAATTTAATTCAAACAACAATGAAATTCTTATTAAAAATGGGTAATAGATGCACCATGGGTTGTTTTCTTGTGTTAAGAGGTCGTAAAATTATCGAGAAACCGTCGAATAAACAAATGAGAACAATGAAAATAAAGAAAATTGGCTAACTTCAACTCGCTAGTTTACATGTCAAATTCCATCCTACAATTACGGAATTTTACCAGGACAAAGCTCTTTGTATTGGTTTTTATATAGCCATATATAATTTATGCAGGAACATTTTTTAACAGTGCTGATAAATTTTGACTGATGTGACCACGCTCATGCAATTTTTAGAAATAAATTTTGGAGTTCAAACAATAAACTTTTGTTATATAAGTCCCAGCACCAGCTAGGTAAAACGGTTCCATGAATATTGGACCCTATGGAAAACACATTCAGAGATATTTTTCTTTGAAACTGCATGAAACACAACATGAATGTAATTGAATACCGGATCATCATAAACTTTTAGTAAACGATAAGGCCCTGTGGGCCGTTTAATGTTTTTGAGGGCGGCGGAGGGGTCTCAACCTGGAATACCTACTTTTTAGTTTTACTGAATCCCGAAGTACAAAGGAACTCAAAAACTGATGTAATCCCGATTACCGGTGCATTTATTTCCCGAAATCCTGGGCTAAAAGTTCAGAGTAAGTGAGAACCGAACCGTCAATCTAAAAGCGAACAATCCAAGGACAATGGCAACACCAGAAACAAAAAAAGGGGAGAAAAAAAAACAAAGACACAACATGGGTACAGCACAGAAAAGAAAAATGAAGACACTCACACACGAAGATGAACAACACGGACCCAATATAAAACCATGGGTGAGATCAGGTGCACCGGTAGTCAGCATCTCCTGATTCTTATAAGAAATCCCGAATCCCCAACATTAAAAACTTTAATCCTGACATCCCGAAAAAGGTTCGCCTCTCTTGTATATAAACTCCAGTTATTTTACTGAAGTTAAAATTATCTTGAATATAAAAACTCGGCCATTTTTCTTCCCCAAAGTACAGCTGCAGTCTAGTTCGTTTGACATTGAAATCACCGTATAGGAACAACACCGTATATTTTTACTAGGACTTGTGCCATCAGTGGAGAAAAGTATTGAACTATTGCCGTACAATAAACTTGGTAATATTTACCAATGTCTGATGTTGTTTACGGTGAAATAAAGGATGCGAAATACATATACATAGGGTCAGATGGCCTTTTGCGAACACATGGCAAAATAACATGCAACGTATTTTTTTATGCCTGGGATGTAAATCAGTACAAACCGTTCAGTGCATTGAAGTTGTTGACATTGTCATCATAAACTGCAGTTTCAGTATTTTTGGTGATTTATTACCTTATTATATCCCCGCTTTAGCGGGTGGTATATAGTGATCATGGCGTCCGTTCGTTATTCCGTCCGCCATGGGGTACATACGTTGTGGCGACAACTCGGTGAATTCAATGAAACTTTCACAGAATGTTCAGTACATATTGCCATTGTGCACTAGCTTTTAAAAATTTTATTTGACTCAATTTTTTATGGTGATTTTTTTACATGTTGAGTCGAACTGGGGAGCGGGGGTATGTTTTTGTGAGCTTTGCTCACAGTTTATCTAGTTTGTATTGGTCTCTGAATCCCATTTTTGTATTGAATCAGGAGAAAAAAAACATAAGAAACATGGCCACAAAACTTTTTTTTTAACTGGAATCAGTGAATGTCAAAGATCCTTATTTGGACGCCCATGGTATACTAAGGATTTGTATCTAGATCCTTGGATATACCAACATCATGCAAATATCAGCCCAGAGTACATCGGAGTGCACAAAGTGTCTCCGTACAGAAAATTACTCAATTTAAAATCATTCTGCATTTAGAAATGAATGTTGAAGCCATTTTAACAAGAATAAGTTTCTGGTAGATTGTTGAAGGGTTTGCGTTGACTTCACGTACTGAAACTTCGGCAACAAATATACATCCCATTACTTAATAGTACTTGTGTAAGGAGTTCGTTTCATGAATACTTTGACAATATCTTGCGATGCTGACATGTCATCCGAAAGATGTCAAAATGTGCTATGTTTATTTTTTGTTGATACTGGGGTTCTCTACCAAAACTCATGTGACGGGTTCATGTGCATATTACATGATATTGTGAATTTCAGCATGGAATTTTGTTAACTTGTGAAACTATATACACAATTAATCAGAGAGAATAACAAAAAAATCACTACACAATTACTTGCGCTCTTACTACTTTTTCACAGAAATTTCAAGAATACCAGATGTTTTGTTAGTGTACGAATCGTCAACCGTGACTGAGAATTTCTTTGAGGATGATACTGACTTTTTAAACTAAATGACAAAGACATTAAAAATAAGTTTTTATTTTTTACAACTACACCGGTATACAAGTATTTCCATACATTTAAATATGCCTGTCTAACTGAACTTCATACAATGTCAATTTACCTTTCATAATTTTGTAACTTTGCCCATTTCTGTGTTATCAAAGATACTATTCTCAACAGCTGTATAATTTTTTTTCTAGAAATGCTGACCAAGCCAAATTTACGTTGCATTTGGGGTGACTAAAACTTTGTTAAAATGTCTCCATATCATCACAAATATCTTAAGAACTAGCAACAAAACGGCAAGGATTAATAAAATTAAGGAAAATATGGA
>MJUU01041453.1:2942-31421 GCA_002080025.1 Modiolus philippinarum
GGAAGCCAATACATAGTAGGAATGCTTTTATAATTAGAAGTTGCTTTAACTTCAGCTGTAGCTATCATGTGATCATCAATTATTACGTACGTAGAGATATCGGATTATGTTCTGGAAATCTGGTTATATTTATTACCTGATTTGATTATTTTGCCATTTTTTAATACATCGTTTATTTGAAGTGCTTTTAAATACTTTTTTTCATTGAATGTCTATTGCAGATATTTTCGTTTCTGCATATGGTGTATTGGTTCCTCCAGAGACATATAAACACATTTAAACGTATTTAAATGTATCTGGTTCCTCGCTATTCATTTAAGGCATATCTGTTGTTGTAATAATATTAGCCCTTGACTATTTATTAAGGATGGTCACTCCTCAGGTTTTTGAAACTGTCTCTGACTTTCCGAATTCTCATATTTTATCCATCAAATGATGCATTAGACAATTTTGCACAATGACCCCCAATTTTGTTTTCAAAATATGTTTGTATACATTTTGAATGAACTTCTGACAAAATTTGATGAAATTCTTGATATATCTTCGTTGATTGCCTTGATGCAAAGTAAATGAAAAATCTAGTGAAGTGCGGTTTCCCGCCAAAATTTCAGGCACTTTAATCTTGAAAACGGGCACACTGACCTATCAATATTTTTGCCTAAAATTATGTGTGATTGATGTTCTAATAAATAAGCATACTGATTTCAAATCCTTGACATTCTGAACTTGAAGAGTGACCATCCTTAACTACTTTTTGTGGCCGCTTTCCAACAGATATGTTTATTAAGTCATAATTTCAAGTGCAACGTGTCAATTGTAAAATTTTTGAAAAGGTTCGAATTTTTATAAACCAAACAAAAAGATTCCAAACTGATCAATAGAGTCTACGTTTTCATGTACATTTTCATTTTCTTTCCCTTTTATTATCTTTTTTCTTCATATTTTCTGTTTTCTTACATCAGACTTTCATGCTGTTTTTTACCTACAGTACTGTTTGTTATATTTATGTAATATATTAGGAGAGGACAGTTACTAAGTTGGGAAAACTTGTAGTCCGATCCTTTTGCTTATTATACGACCGCAAAAATTTTTGAGGTCGTATATTGGTATGGTGCTGTCGTCGTCGTCGTTGGCGTTGTCGTTGTCGTCGTTGTCTGTAGACACTTTTGTTTTTGGTCAATAACTTTAGTTCCAGTAGATCAATCCTTATGAAATTTTTACATAATGTTCCTTGCCACAAAAGGAAGGCTTGGCTAAGTTTTGGTTATTGTGGCCCCATCCGTCTTTAAAAAAGGGACCAAAAAGGGTTAAATTTGATGTTTTCTTATATTTGACTGTAGAATCTTTATTTTTTATTGGATTTTGATTGGGTTTCTTTCAGTGTTCTCCTGAGGAAATTTCCAATCAGTAGTATGGAACGGATTTTACGTGGCATGTACCGTTCACGAGATAAATGGGGCCCAAAAGGGGCGAATTTCAAAAATTTTATTTTTTTTTTTATTTTTAGTCCGATTTTGATGCAGTTTTTTGCATTGGATTCCTTATAAAAAATTAACATAGTGCTGCACCATCAGTTTTTTTTGATAACTTGTTTCTTTTCCAAGCTATGAGGGGCCCAATGGGCAAAAATTTCAAACATGTGGATTACCTCAAATTTTTATTTTTCATCTGATTTCAATGGGATTTTTTTCTTTAGATTCCTCTCATTGTAGGCTTTCGGTAATATGTCAACGGATTTGGCGTAGCTCTTACAGTTTCCGAGCTATTAGGGGTCAATAGGGCCGAAATTGCAATTTTTAGAAATATGTAAAATGTTTATTTTACATCAGATTTTGATGGGATTTTTTTCTTTGGATTCCTCTCATTGCAAGCTTTCAGAGGTTTGTCAACAGATTTGGTGTAACTCTTACGGTTTTAACACCATAAGGGGTCAAAGGGGCCAAAACTGCAATCATTAGAAATATGTGAAATCTTTATTTTTCATCAGATTTTGATTGGATTTTTTTCTTTGGATTCCTCTCATTGTAAGCTTTCAGAATTATGCCAACATATTTGTTATAGCTCTTACCATTTCAGAGCTGTAAGGGGTCAAAGGGGGACAAAATTGCAATTATTATGAATATGTGAAATCTTTATTTTTCATTAGATTTTGATGGAATTTTTATCTTTGGATTATTCTCTTTGTAAGATTTCAGTAATATGGCAGTATATTTTGCGTGGCTCTTCAGTTTCAAAGCTATAATGGGTCAAAGGGACCAAATTGAAATATTTCAAAATATGTGAAATCTGTATTTTTCATTGGATTTCAACCCGAGTTATTTCTTTGGATTTCTCTTGATGGTAGCTCTTACAATACCCTAGTAATAAGGCATTAAAAAGGCTAATTTTTATTTTCACCAGTTTGTGTCCAGTTAATTTATGTGTCAAGGTCCTTATTGTGTCCAGCAAATTACTGTGTCCACATTGATTTTAGTTTACACTTGTTCAAGTTTCAGTGGTCGACATGCTGTGGTCGTATCATGCTGCACTCGGCGTAGCCCTTTATTATGCAATAGAATAGTATAAAAGTAAAGTAAAAGTAAGTGCAATTAACTTCTACCTGTAGCTTACCTGTATTGGTGAGCGTCATGAAAATTATGTATCCAAAAGATTTGACCAAGACTTTTCCCAAACCGAAGTTAGAGGATTTTTTCAGCAACCCTCCCGTTTAAAATTCTATGTTAAAGTAATCCTCAATAGCCGCTTATTTCCAAAAAATCCAAAGAAAAATCTCATCAAAATCTCATTAAAAAGGATTTCACATATTTTAAAAAAAAATGAAATTTTGGACCCTTTGACCCCTTATAGTTTGTATGAGTCTGTTGGCATACTATCAAAGGTTACAATAAGAGGAATCCAAAGAAAAAAATCCAATCAAAATCCGATGAAAAATAAAGATTTCACATATTTTAAAAAATGCAACTTTCGATGCCTTTGACCCCTTATAGCTCGGAAACGGTAAGAGCTATGCCAAATCCGTTGACATACTACTGAAAGTTGATAACAAGAGGAATTCATAAAAAATCCCATCGAAATCAGATGAAGAATTAAAATCTTAGGTAATCTGCATGTTTGCAGTTTTGACCCCTCTTGGCCCCTCATTGCTCGCTGATTGTGCAGCGCTATCTTTATTTTCCATAAGGAATCCATTCCATTGAAAAAACTGCATCAAAATCGGACCAAAAATTAAAAAAAAATAATCTTTTTTAAATTCACCCTTTTGGTCCCATTTATCTCATGAAAGTTACATCCTACGTATAATCCGTTGGATCCTACAGATAGAAAATTTAATTAGGAACACAATGAAAGAAACCCAATCAAAATCTGATAAATAATACATATTCTACATCTAAATATGTGAAAACATCCAACTTTGCCCTTTTGACCCCTTCTTTTAAAAACCAAAACATCCAAAACCATACTCAACCGTCCTTTTGTGCAAAGGAACACTGTGTCAAAATTTCATAAGGATTGATCTGGAACTTAAGTTATTGAACAAAAACAAAGGTGTCTACAGACGACAATGACGCCGTACGACGACAACGACGACGACGACAGCACCATACCATTATACAAACTTAAAAATGTAGGAGGTGTCAAAATGGACATCCTAGGGCCTCTTGTTTGCACCAAGACCAATATTGAAAATCAAAGAGCTTATTGAGCATCTGTAGCATAGATCAAGCAAATCTGTAACAAAATTAAACACCCTAAATCCAAAATGTACCTAAGGAGTTCGCGTCGCAAGAAAGTGTGACGGATGGACAGACGGACGGACGGACGGACGTGGCCACCAACTTTATTCCGGATATTCATACGAAAGTGCGGGAGAAAATAGGCTGCTGATTTAATATCTTGTCACAGCTTTATTATTATTTTTTTTCATGTTAATTTGGGCCAGCAAAACAACAAAATTTATGAAAATTGATTCACATTGTTTATCATAAGGTTTGATTTTAAATTGCAAAGAGACATGCACAATATAAAGCAATGGCCTTGTAACATTTTTTTCTCCAGAAGAAAAAATACAGTAACATCTCCAGTACAGTTGTACTTATCATACCTTTTAATCTTATAATTAGATAAGATCATTATTTGATTAATTTCAGATATCATTTTACCATTGAATGTTACAAATTGATTCAAACAATGCAAATCTAGTTTTTTATACTAAAAACATCTGATTTATAGCAGATAAGCTTTCATTTACTTTCAGTTTCAAATAATACCCCTATTTTGTACTTTGCAGTTACTCGTCGAAAGGTCAGATTTTTTTTGTCCTCCCTGCATATTCGAAGAAAGTTGGAGATATTGTCGTTGCCTCCGTCTGTCTGTCCGTCTGTCACACTTTTATGATTCAAACTACTCCTACATTTTTGGATTTCTGATGCAAACAAGATGTCTCAAGATGTTAATTTGGACCCACGAACTCCTCCTACGTGTTTAGATTTAGGGATTTAATATGTTGCAGAATATTATATATAGTTGCATATAGTCTATAGATGCACAATAAGCTTTCTAGATTTTTTTTCCGGTTCCGACTTATGTAACTTTCCTGAAAATGTCAAAGACCAAAATTTTCGGAAATTCTTAGCAGATAATCTTATATATAAATTAGCAAAATATTTGGTAAAAAACAAATTTTCTAATTATAAAATGTGACTTCATTTTCAGTAAATATCATGAAATCCCCCAAAAAACACATTTTTTTTTCTGGAATTATACCTCGCAACTATCACGTGACTTTTATTTGTTTCAACTTAGGACAAATATTTTTGGATTTCAAAAAAAAAAAATTATTATTCCAAATATGGTAATTTTCATGAAAGTCTCAAAAACCATCAATTTAGTGGATTTCTACATAGCACCATTTCTTTCAGAGTTTGTTTCTACTAGAACAAAATTTTTCACTAATTTGATTCCAACAAGACCAATAACATGTCTTGACCTACGTCATCGTCACTTATGTTCAAATGAGAAGTTCTTTTCTTTTTTTCTTTTTTTTGAACTAACAGAATGTCATGTATAAGTTTGCAAATTCAAACTTCAAATGAAATTTATTAAGATTCTGTAATGTTCTAACCTAAATGTACAAAGTTGAACCAAGAATAAAATGAAAATTGTCCATAACACTTCAACAAATGCGAAAACTATATCGGAGTTTCAAATAAACATAAGTTCTGTATCTATACGAGAAATTTTGTATCTATGAGAAAATATGTCAAAGAAATGTAAAAATTCAAGAATAGCTGTTCATAACCAATTCTCTAGAAGAGAGGGAGGGACTGACATTTTTTTAAGAAACAAGTGCCTGTCGCTCAGAACTGTGTAACGTCTCCGAAGTATTGGACACAAACTCAGTGCCATGGTGATATAATAGTAGTATGATGAATAAAGAAAGTTTAATAATGGATAAATTTAACAGTTTTAATAAACAAGTGAGAACCCTAAAAGATGTCTCGCCCGTCCCTGCTTGACCTCGTAATTGATGTGAAATCTAAGTCAACTAATCAGAAAACTGAACATGCCCACTAGACTGTGAAATTGAGATCAAGGACAAAAGTCAACTGCCAGACTGACATGTACTACCCAAGACCAACTTACATATCAAATATTATCAACCTACCACTTCTAGTTATTGTGAAATGGACTTAAGCAGAGAAATTAACGTGGCCACTAGACCGTGAAATTGAGGTCAAGGACAAAAGTCACCTGCCAGACGGACATGTACTACCCAAGACCAACCTACATACCAAATATTATCCACCTACCACTTCTAGTTATTGGGAAATCGACTTAAGCAGGGAAACTTAACGTGGCCACTAGACCGTGAAATTTAGGTCAAGGACAAAAGCCACCTGCCAGACTGACATGTACTAACCAAGACCAACCTACATATCAAATATTAATAACCTACCATTTCTATTTATTGAGATATTGATTTAAGCAGAGAAACTTAACGTGGCCAATAGACCGTGAAATTGAGGCCAAGGACAAAAGTCGTCTGCCAGACTGACATGTACTAACCAAGACCAACCTACATACCAAATATTATCAACATACCACTTCTAGTTATTGAGATATGGACTTAAGAAGAGAAACTTAACGAGGTCACTGGACCGTGCAATTGAGGTCAAGATCACATGAGGTTATGTCCGTCAGGTAGCACTTGATTAGTACTACCACTGGACCAAATATGTTGTTCCTACATCAAAGGGTTTTCAAAAAAATCCTGTATTTAGTAAAAGTTAACGCCGTCGCCGTCGTCATACTTGGCACGCCTATGTCTCGCTTTCTTCGACTTTCGTCGCGGGCGAGACAAAAATGGTCCAAATGGGAGATGCACATCACCAATGTGTTCAAACAGTACAAAATGTTAGAGGCATTAATTGATGTTACACAAACCAGGCACTGTAATTTAGAAATATGATAAAAAAAGGTTGAACAATGGATATATTCAACACTTTTTTATTTAAAACTGTCCAAAAGGGGAGGTGCACATCTTAATTGTGTCCGTTTCAATAGCATCAGGTTAAAGGTGTCAGAGTTTTTGATTACACAAACCACTGAAATAAAGTTTGAATTATGATGAAAAAGCGGCTTAGTTCAACAATAGATAAATTTTATATTCTTTGTCATTCAAAATTACACAAAAGGGGAGGTACAAATCTTCAATATGTCCAAAACAACCGTGCAAAGTTTCAGAAGTATGGGGTTAACGTTGACCGAGTTCCATATTCAACAATGGATAAATTTAACATTTTTTTGTCATTCAAAATTACACAAAAGGGGAGGTGGACATCTTCAATGTGTCCAAAACAACTGTGCAAAGTTTCAGGTTTAAGTAGTCTGAGTTCCATATTACACAAAATGTGTACCCTAAAGTGTAACGGACGGACTGATGGACGACAATATCCCCGAATTTTCCTTGAAAGTGTGGGAATAATAACTTCCTAACCATGAAGTCAGTTTCGTTATAGGTTGTTTTGATAAAAATGATTGGAAGTGATATGACAGAACAGACTCTGATGGCATTATTGAAAATGAAATACATATAGGATCAAGTTGGTGTTTATACAATGCATAAACAATTTTAACGCACATGCATACCTTGTTTAAATCATATTTTTCTTCAGTTTTGTAATCTAGTTTACAAACAGATTAATCGGCAAACGAATACAGTAGCAAAACAAAAAACAAAAACAAAACAAAAAAAAAAAACAAAACAAAACAAAAAAATACGGAAGAGACTAGTGAAACTCAAATTAAAAAAACAAAATAACAATGAAGACAGCTCAAGAAAACATAAATGGAAACAGCGGAAAATCAAAGAGAAAGTAAACTGGAGCCTGTATTGCTCACCTGACAAAATGCTTGTCATTCATGACCAAAATATGTTTAAAACCAATGGGGTCTAATGTTTAGCTGTGTTCTCCATTAGCACCCCGTCCCGTTTTTTTCTTTTTTTTTTTTTCTTTTTCATACCGGGCTCCAATGTTAAACTATGTTCTGCGGTGGAGGCCATGTTTTTTGTTGGATCGAAATGAAATGAGCAATTATTGTACACTACAAACCGTACGTCATTCCTGTAAAGTTTGGTTGAATTTGTTTCAGTGGTCTCAGAGGAGAAGAATATGATTCTCCCATAGGGTCCAATGTTAAACTATATGTTCCGTACTGGCATCCATGTTTTTTTATCGGGTCAGAACAAAATGAGCAATTTATGTTAAGGACTTTTAGTACATAATTCCTGTAATGGTTGAATTTGCTTCAGTGGTTTCAGAGAAGAAAATGAAATTGTGATTTTTCCCATAGGGTCCAATGTTAAACTTAAGTTCCATGGTGGCGGTCATGTTTTCTATCGGATCGAAACGAAATGAGCATTCTTTGTATAGGGCCTTTAGTACGTCATTCCAGTAACGTTTGGTTGAATTTGCTTCAGTGTTTTCAGAGAAGAAGATGAAAATGTGATTTTTCCCATAGGGTCCAACGTTAAACCTAAGTTACACGCTTTCGGCCATGTTTTTATCGGATCGGAACGAAATGAGCAATCTTTGTTTTTTTTCCTGTAAAGTTTGGTTGAGTTTGAGAGGAGAAGAAAATGAAAATGTGGTTTTTCCCATAGGGTCCAATGTTGAACCTAAGTAATACGCTGGCGGCCATGTATTCTATCGGATCGGAAAGAAATGAGCAATCTTTGTTATGGACCGTTAGTACAGTATTCCTGTAAAGTTTGGTTGAATTTGCTTAAGTGGTTTCAGAGAAGAGGATGAAAATGTGATTTTCCCATAGGGTTCCGTGAATGTTAAACCATGTTCCGTGCTGGCGGCTAAGTTTTTATCGGACCGGAACAAAATGAGAAATCTTTGTTTAGGACCTTTATTACATCACTCCTGTAAAGTTCGGTTGAATTTGCAACAGTGGTTTGAGAGGAGAAGATGAAAATGTGATTGTCCCCCAAAGGGTCCAATGTTAAACCTAAGTTCCATGCTACCGGACATGTTTTTAATGGGATCGGAACGAAATGAGCAATCTTTGCAAAGGACATTTAGTACATTATTCCTGTAAAGTTTGGTTGAATTTGCTTCAGTGGTTTGAGAGGAGAAGATGACTAAATGTGGTTTTTCCCATAGGGTCAAATGTTGAACCTAAGTTACGCGCTGGCGGTCATGTTTTTTTATCAGATCAGAGCGAAATAAGCAATCTTTGCAAAGGACCTTTAGCACATCATTCCTGTAAAGTTTGGTTGAAAATGCTCCAATGGTTTCAGAGAAAACGATGAAAATGTGATTTTTCCATGGGGCCAAATATTAAACTGTGTTCTATACTGGCAGTCATTAGAAAGAAATGACTAAATCTCTGTTAAGGACCTTGAGTACATTATTCCTGTAAAGTTTAGTTAAATTTACTTCAGTGGTTTCATAGGAGAAAATGAAAATGTGATTTTCCTATAGGGTCTAGTGTTAAACTATGTTCCGTGCTGGCAGCCATGTTTTTTATCGGATCAGAACAAAATGGGCAATCTATGTTAAGGACCTTTAGTACATCATTCCTGTAAAGTTTGGTTGACTTTGCTTCAGTGGTTTCAGAGGGGAAAATGAAAATGTGTTTTTTTTCAATAGGGTCCGATGTTAAACCTAAGTTCCATGCAGGCGGCCATGTTTTTTATCGGATCGAAATGAAATGGGCAATCTTTGCATAGGGCCTTTAGTACATCATTTCAGTTTGGTTGAATTTGCTTCATAGTTTTCAGAGAAGGAGATGAAAATGTGATTTTTCCCATAGGGCCCAATGTTAAACTACGTTCTGTGCTGGCGGCCATGTTTTTGTCTGATCGGAAAGAAATGAGCAATCTTTGTTAAGGACCTTTAGTACATCATTCCTGTAAAGTTTGGTTGAATTTGCTTCAGTGGTTTCAGGGAAGAAAATGAAAATGTGAAAAGTGAACGGACGACTGACGGACGTACGGACGCCAAGTGATGGCAATAGCTCACACTGATCCTTCGGGTCAGGTGAGCTAAAAAGAAACTGAAGTGGGCATGCCACAGAAATAAATTAACAGTAGTGTGTAACCTCCACCCTCCCCGAGTACCCCAAAATAATATAGGGAGCCATATAAACTGTCCCATTGTAGATCAAAGGACCTCTGAATAATCTGCTGAATTCAAATCATGGTTGTATTGTGATAACTTTTGTAAAATTTTACCCATATGCTTAAAAAAACTACTATAGTCATTTCAAATTACAATAATTAATTACTCTAAAGTTTATTACAACTGTACCTTGCAGTTTCATTATGATCAGTTGAAAGGAAAGGGGATTATTGACGAATAATAGTTAAAAAATGTATCTGTTATCACTATCGACCGAGTGCGAATCGACGAGATCATTATGATAGTCAACACAATATATGCTATTATTGAAAGTCATTATTACTGTCGTAAACATTGTTGATTTTATAACGGTAATAATTCCTTTATCGGAATCGCAACTATTCTTTAGACTCTTGATAATGATCCCCTCGACTCGCTCTTGGTCGATAGTGTTTTATACAAAAGGCTCGGCATGTAAACTCATTCTAACCATTTTAAACGAGGACTATTCCCATCGGGTTCAATATTAAACTAGACACGAATTCAGAAGTTCGATCCTTTTTGTCCAGTTGTTGTAAATCTTTGAAAGAAAAGATTACGACAGACAAAAGTCAATCAGGCAGGTTAACATAAGAAGATATAGTAATTGAGCATTTCATGATACCCCGACGTGTTTTTAGAAAACTCCCAACATACTCTTGCTTACCCAAAAATAAAATTTCGACTTAGTTTAGGGATAAGCAAATTTGAAGACATTATATAATTTTGTTTAGTCAAAAAGACCAAAATCTATAAATAGTTTAAATTTTTCAAGGGACATAATTAAAAAAAACCACCGATACCCCTGAATCTTAAATCGAACTTCGTCTGCTTTTTGTAATACACAACCTAAATGTCTGCTGTTTCGTTCACAAATTCTTTGTCGCAACCCACCCCTCCCCCAAATTACAAAATTTCTCTCAGTTTTAAGATTATCTGCAATTTCGTTCTCAAGTTATTAGTCGTTAAACCAAAATTTACAATAGTTCAACATTTCAAGAAAACATATAGAATCCACAACAGCATCGAGTGAGAAACGACATTTCTACACTAGAGATAGTTAAATTTTCAAATTTTTAAACGCGAGGCTTGCTGAGCGTTTAAAATATTTGAAAATTTAACTATCGAGAGTGTAGAAATGTCGTTTCTCACGAGATACGGTTGTGGATTTTATTTCTCTAATGATTTCAAGGAGATTTTGGACAAAAACATGACCCCCCCCCTTTTCTGATGATCCGAAATAAATGTGTCCTTTGAGCGTGACGTCAGCAGGCATGGTCGCCTTTTTTCATGACGCCACAATGGTAAAGTCGGAAAACGGGAAACATATTTGACGTCATAATTGAATTTCATCCAATCACTTGCCGAGAACAACATTCTCTCTAGAGAGGGGAACAGTATTTCTCCAACTGTTCAAGAAACGTGAAAACAGGACAGAAATTAGAGAAATATAGAATCCACAATCGCATCGAGTGAGAAAATTGTTTCGCCAACAAGCTAACAGTTCGGCCAAAGCTAAATTTTAGCTTGACATAGTTTGTTGCTAACGTATCACAATTAACAATGAAGTGATATGGAGAAGATGCAAATGAAAAAAGTCTCTGCAAATACATGGTAGAATCAAGCAATGTAACAACGCTTTTGTTGTTGTTCATCTTGAAGTCACAATGAAGCCTCCAACAAGAAGCTTTCCTCATACCCCATGGAAAGATCAAGACGGCCCCTAGCACCGGTTTTGAGCGGTATTACATTGGCAATTGATAGATGTCTACCCGGAAATTTACGATCCTACAAGTCAGCAAGTCGAAATGATGAAAATACTTAAAATCCCGAAAATTTCCATTTTTCAACCATATACCGAAAATCACGATTCTATGGTCTTTAATTGTCTTATTTTCAAACACAGTATCACAAGTCATAAATTAGGCATACAAACCAGATAAAATGACGAAAGTTGTTTATCTTAAAGGAACTAAGAGCCAATTTATTTTCATTTTTTGCATTTGTTGGAGGGGGAGGGATACATTTATTGTATCCACAGACAAAAAAAATCTTGAATTGCCCAAATTTATATTTATTGTAAAGGATATGTAATGAGATTGAATTTAGTACCAAATTTCAGCACGTGTAACTTATCTATAGAAAACTATACTGATAGCTTAAAAGATTAAACCCAAGTTAAAAAGAAAATACAAGAATTTTGCGTAGTGTATTATAAAAGTGGCTCTGTATGTGGATGTTATATTCATGTTAAGATGAATATTTTGAAGAGACATAGAAAGACCAAAAAAAGTCTGGTTCGGAAGTAAGGGGGTGCATGGAAAGTGATTGCAGCCCACGGACTAGGTGTATGGGGAAATTAAAGACAAAAATAAGTGAAAATGATAACGACGGATAACTCAAAGTGATGACCAAATGAACATAATTAAAAACCATACTCGAAGTAAATAAGGAAAAGTAAAGAAATGCAAAAATAAAACAAACTTACCCAAAATATTTAGAAACAAATATAAAGTATGAAAAATCCTCATAATCATTTTTACAGTAAGTAAGCCTTTTCTTTTTTAAACACCTTTGCTGAGAATGAATGAATAGGTCAAAGTCCGACATGTATTATAAAGTTAATTTTTTGATAAGAATTCGGTTTCGATGGCAATGCGAGTTTTATTTTATCGAGAATGAAACACATCTTCCATTTGTTAAAAGTGCGAGCGAATGACCTGCCGAACTTGCACAAGATAAAATGAATAAAGGTTAGAGGCATCGAACGGGTAAACGGTTATTCACATCACACTGTAAAATTTCTGCAAAAGCTACGGGTATAGCAACAGTGGGAAAATACAGACACTACAAGTTTCGATACCGTTTACATTTGCGTTTTTAGTATTTTGGCACTAGAGCAATAATATGTCAGCGAATGAGTATTTTTAATCTAAATTTCAAAAATCTTCACAGAAAAACTTCCTTTGTTAACTATCGAAGTATGGAAATCGTCAACGTGGAGGAACTGAACGATATCATCAATGTACTACTTTATCGGCTTAATATGGCAAGTGCACGCGACCGGAAGAAATCGAGCGTGTGCACATGCATAGAAATATACTGCATGTACTATTAATAACCCCAAAACAGTTCAAGTCGGGACCCCAGAGGTTCTCTTCTTTCCGAGAATATCAAAAACAAAAATTTGTTCAAATAATACACTGGAGATCTTTCAAAATAATGGGTACAAATACGACAATATCCATATCTTGTTGGATTTTTTTTTCCGTTAATATATAAAAGGGTTAATTCTACGACAAAATATTCACTTTTCTGTCCAAGCATTTCAACGCAAACTATATAACTTGAGACAATCATATAAGGCATATAGTTAATGGCACTTGCTGTGCGACCCGCCTTGCTGGATGCACTTTTCAAAAGACAAAACTAATTGTGACCATGCATGAATGTGTTCCACCTAGGATTCAATGTTAAACTAAGTTCCCCACTGATGGCCATCTTGAATGAGGTACATCCTTATTTTGAAGAGGGCCACCAAAGGACTATTGTGACCAAGTTTGGTTCTATTTGGCTTTGTGGCTTCAGAGATCTTTGAATATTTTGCTTTAGGATCCAGTTTTGGACTATGTTCTCCACTGGCAGCTATCTTGGATATGATACGGTCTTGCAAAACATATTTTTCGAATGGAGCATCAAGAAACCACAACAAATTGAACTAGGGTAAAATTGGCGATAATATAAATGAATAAAAGGCTTTCAACATCGCTCACTTGGACCATGGCTAATATAGACGGTTAAAATAGCCAATGTTTAAGGGTCTAAATTCAAGTATGTCAAAAAGCCGATGCAATATAGTTCAAAGTTAAACTACCTTCTCCTTTGGTAGCCTTTTGTGTGATTGGGTGTAGACTTGGTGGTTACGTCTTGAAGGGATCTGTTAAAACACTTTTCTAAACGTTTGGTTCTAAATGACCAAATAGCGTCAGATGTTCTTTGAATGTGTTCCCAATAGGGTCTCAAAGATTCCAACATTTAAACAAGTCCCCCCTTGGAAGCCATCGTGGATGATGAACGGACTTGCCAGACATGTTTTCAAAGGGACCAACCAAGGGCTGTTGTGACCAAGTATGGTTTTTAATTGGCTTTGTGGCCTCAGACGAGAAGACCTGTGAATGCTTTCCCATATGGCCAAGTTTTAAACTTCAGAAAAGAAGACCTGTGAATGCTTCCCCGTAGGTCAAATGTTAAACTATGTTTCCAGCTTGCTACCATCTTGGGTGTGTGCGGACTTGCCAGTCACATCCTTTGAAGGGAACCAAAATGAACCATTGTGACCAAGTATGTATCAAGTTTGCTTTGTACTTCCAGAGGAAAAGATCTCTAAATATGTATTCCCAGAAAGTCAAATGTGCTGGTGGCCATTGTGGATAAAATGAAAACCAAACCTGAAAAACATATTTTCAGAGAGCACCATTCATTTCAAAGACTTTTATGCCCTAGCTTGGTTCAAATCGAACAGTCACTTTTGTGTTTTCCTTTTAGATCCAACACTTCAATGTCCCAAAAAGATGGCCATCTTGGATAAAGTGTGAACCTAAAAAAAAATCCCCAAAAAACAAAAACAACGCGTTCCTCCTTTTTTCCAGAAAAAAATGTTCAAAACAAATTATCCCCCTTCCAAATTTCAAGCAGCAACCATAATACATCATGCACATCTTCAGGTGGTGAACTACAACTGTAACAAGAGCTCTCGCCAAATGGCAGCCAAATATACCCCCCGCTTATTGGACCCAGAATCGATATGGTAACTGTAAATTTTAGTTGGTGTGGACACAATACAGGTGTGGGCACAGTACAAGTGTGGACACAATACAAGTATGGACATAATGATATAATCTTCAGAAAAGAACTTTTCACAAGGATTCCATTGAAAATACTCTGTCTAAATCAGACAAATATAAAATTCACCCTTTTTTAGCCTATTTGACATTTTACCCAAAAACCATAAGCAGTAGAGAAATTTCATTACAACACTTTTCAAGAGGATTACAATGAAAAAATGTGTGTATCTCCAACAGTTTGATTTCACTATATCTACACTTTAATTTATTTCTTTGAAACAACTAGAGCTTTTGCCGAATGGCAAGCAATTATGCCCCCGCTAATTGAACCCTGAATCAATATGGCAAGTGCATATTTAATTGTGCGTTGACACAATACAGGTGTTGACACAGTACAAGTATGGACACAATGATATGCCTTCTCTTTTTCCAAAATATATAAAAGGAAAGTTCTGAGCCCAAAAATCAATTCTATGGGTGCTAGGCAATCTTCTTGTAAAATTTCATCCATTTTGAGGAACTTTGAATTTTTCCACCTTTTTCCAGTTTCCATGGCAACGGCAGCCATTTTGAAAATTCTGAGACCCAAAATCATTTCTATGGGTGCTAGACATTCTTTTTGTAAAGTTTCATCAAATTTAAGGCACTTTGAGTTTTNNNGCCTTTTTTCAGTTTCCATGGCAACCGTGGCCATTTTGAATATTCCAAAAGATATGTGTGTGCACATCTACTTATTGTAAGTTAGATTCCTTTGAAGTAGTTGGAATTTGTTTGCAAACTTTCTCAAAAACATGAATAGTTGTGTTTTGCATTCGGACGGACGGACGAACGGACAAGGGTAAAACAATATGCCCCCCGACTTTTCGTCGCGGGGGCATAAAAAGTTCATTGCAGAAGAAATCAATGAAAGTCACAGTCAAATTATCTCCCCTTCCTGGATTCATATAATTACATTCCTTGATGCACATATCCATATAGTGTCCTTTTTTTTATCTAAAGTTCCATTAAAATCCTTCAAGTGGTTTAACAGGAGTTGCGCTTATGAGGTAACCCATACATAAGGAATCAACAAAAAGTCAAAGAAGAATTATCTCCCCTTCCTGGTTTCTGACAATTATTTTCTTTCATGCTCATCTCCATATACAGTGTTATTCCTTTGTGTAAAGTTTCATCAAAATCCTTCAAGTGGTTTAAGAGGAGTTGCGCTAACAAGGGAACCCATAAATAGGGAATCAACGAAAAGTCAAGGTCAAATTATCTCCCCTTCCTGGCTTTGGACAATAGTTATATTCCATCATGCACATCTCCATATAGTGTCCTTTGTGTAAAGTTTCATCAAAATCTTTCAAATGGTTTAAGAGGAGTTGCGCTTACGAGATAACCCATACATAGGGAATCAACGAAAAGTCAAGGTCAAATTATCTCCCCTTTCTTGCTTCAGACAATAATTATATTTCTTCATGCACATCTCCATATAGTGTCCTTCCTTTGTGTAAAGTTTCATCAAATTCCTTCAAATGGTGAGTTGCGCTTACGAGGTAACCATACATAGGGAATCAATGAAAAGTCAAAGTCGAATTATCTCCCCTTCCTGGTTTGTTTCAGACAATAATTATATTCCTTCATGTACATCTCCATATCGTGCCCTTCCTTTGAGTATAGTTTCATCAAAATCCTTCCAGTGGTTTAAGAGGAGCTGTGCTTACAAGAAGTGTGGACAGACGGACAGCCAGGGTGATTCCTATATACCCCCCCAAACTTTGTTTGCGGGGGTACAATAAATTTCATCCAAATCCAAGCAGTCATATAAGAGGACATGCGCTGACAAGATTCGACGCCCATTTTTTTCCCTGGAGACAAATTATCTTTACTTCAAAATTTTGGGTAGAAACCATATTACCTCCTGCACATTTTCAAGTGGTGAACTACAACTGTGTAACATCTTTTGAAAATACAAGCAGCTGTTTAGAACATGTGCTGATTAGGTTTATTGGACAGAGGAAACAGGGCAATACCTATTTACTCCTGTACTTTGTGGGGTAATTTGTTGGCACCCTTTCACCCTTTCAAAAAAATTTTTTGTTGGGATCAGCAAATAAACAGGAAAGCTTTTGTAAAACCCCTATTATTGTCAGCATTGGCCAAAGCTTCAACCTTGCTTGATAAATATTAATATGCGACTTATTATTGAGAGCTTCATGGAGGTGCCATATTTGGCACATTTTGGCCTTGGCCTTGTCCCGAGAGCAATTTAGAAATTGTGCAATTACAGCTAGAGCTGTCTCCAAATCAGTTATACCAGACACCAATTGAACCCTGAATCAATATGGCTACAAATGAGGACAAGATACAAGTATGGACAAAATGATATAACTACCCTTTTTTGCAGAAAATATTTAAAGATGAATTATCTCCCTTTCAAAATTTCGGACAGCAACCATATTACTTCATGCACATCTTCAGAAGGTATACTAAAACATCTTAAGGTAGTGTACTAAAACTGTCACGTTTCATCAAAATCTAAGAATTAGTTTAGGAGAACATACCCTTACAAGGACCACCCTCCTGTTTCCAGAGAATTATCTCCCCTTCAAAATTTCAGGCAGCAACCAAATTATTTCATGTACATCTTCAGGTGGTGTACTACAACTGTGTAACATTTTACCAGATCCAAGCAGTCATTTAGGAGAACATGCACTGACAAGGTACATGGACAGACAGACAGCAGACAGGACAATTTCTAAATACCAAAATTTTGTTTGCATGGGGTATAAAATGGTAATGCTCTCAGATTAATTTGCTTTGACATTGCTCTATTAACTCGTCTTGTGAAACCTATTTTTAAAGTTCCTTCCCTGGTACCGTGTATTTCTTAATGGGAAAGTCCTTGCTCCAAATTTAAGTTGGTTGCATAGTGCAAACATTAGTAATACTGAAAACAGTCCATGTTTAATTGCTAGCTGCAATTTGCACAATATCCTGTGTATGCCATTTCACTTCCTTGGAATTAAATTTCATAATTTAACAGTATTCTGTATGCACTTGAAAATTTTAAATCTTATAGCTGTTCACTAAATTTCAACAAAAATTGATTTGCTAAAAAGTAATACAATTCCTAGAGAAAGCAAATTTCAAATTTACACCACTAAGACCAAGAAAATTTGAAATCCAATTAAAATTTTAATTTACTATCAAAGTCATAGTATGATAGAGCATTTTTTTTCTTTTGTAAAAGTAATAGATTACCAAACCGACAGCGTTCATGTTTTCTCACGTGTACCTTGTACTGTTGAATGGAATCAGACAGTGCCTGCATTTTCTAACTGTTGATGGCAATCTTGTTTCTTTTTTATAGCTTTTTGTTGGATTTGTTGTTTTTCTACATGCCTCCCTTTTCGTTTTAGGCAAGTGTAGTGGTCTCATGTTTGAGGTATGCACAACCATAAATAAATAACACTAATATAGACAAAAAGTGTTTTAATACCTTATTTTTTGGCATTTGTAAAAACACTTCATTATCAACCAGAATACTCAATTTATATCTTAACAAAAAATATGCAATAATAACACATTAATAATAATGAAATATGATAAAAAAATAACTTTCACATGTCCAAAAAAAACTCTTTAAGAAATAAATAAAGCTGCAAAGTCGATATAATCTATGAAAAATAAATTGTGAATTCTGGTCAAATTGTGTATAATGTTTCTTCTCCTTCAACCATACACATTTGAAACCCCGATATTTTTTGCTCTTTTCACGCATGCTCATCACAACACACTTACACATCCATGCAATCACGATCATTCATCATATAAAACATAAGAAAAAAGATGATTTGATTTACACAACACATTCAAAAGTTCTCTGCATGTACTGTGGATATACGACTGTCCCTCTATTTTTAAAAACTTGGATCACATTTTAATGTTAAAATTTTTTGCCATATGAATTATGAAACGATGATTTATAATTAGAAATCCTATTATTCTTCTGTCCTATAATTCATCGTGGCCTGCATCATCCTGAAAATACACAAAATGCACGATTTTAGTAAACATGGAGTCTTTTTTTAACTCTTTGTAAACTACCTTAAAAATAAAGGTTTTTCTTACAATTTTATTTTTCAATTGTCAAATTGCTTTCATCCTCATCTTTTTTGCTTGTAAACAGTAGCATGCTTTTTATGATTGTTTTAATTCTCCATAAAAAAGTTTTTTTTCACTATTGAGATTAAAACCCTTAATAACAGTCTCATTTTTTTTTATACATGGATGATCACACTCTCATGAAATCATAAAGCTATATCCTGGCCAGACCTTTACAGTAGTAGTAAATCCTTATTGTAAACTTATCATCTTATATGCTTACTTTGTCACCAGTAGACCAGGTCGACTAGACCTTCTATAACTTTGCCTTTATATATATTATCATTATCACTACCTTGTGTAAACTTTCTAGCAGTCATCCAAGTAACAGAATATGAATATGCCTTGTGTCAACATTAATACTAGCATAAAATTTTATACATTTGTTTGATAATTACAAGAGATCCCTTTGTGTTTGCCTACACATTCATTTAAGTCATGCAAGTGTAGACCTTGTGTAAATAAACTACTCCAAAAGATGTATTGTCAGCTAAGTAATAGAGTAGACTTTGTGTAAACAAACTAGTCCACAGATGTTTTGTCATTTAAGTAATAGAGTAAACTTTATGTAAACAAACTAGTCCACAGATGTTTTGTCATTTAAGTAATAGAGTAGACTTTATGTAAGGCCATGTAAAATTAATTATCTGGTTCTCAGATACCGCCGCATGGGCAAAAACCTGGCCGCTGGACTGTATTTATTGTCCCCCAAAAATAAATACAACGTTAACAAAATCCGCGTTCAAATTTTCCCGCTTTTTCGCTTGAATTGATCAAAGAGAGATAACTCAAATTTTATTCGAAGCTCTCTTGATTTTTCGTTTTCTTTGAAGAAATCGCTACTTCCGGTTTATATTCCGAATGGTTTTGTCAACAACAAAACGAATGTTGATTTCGCTGACACCTTTGACGGATTTTCGTGCGTTGACCCATCGTTTATTGTCAATTTGGCGGATGAAACAACTGTAAAGGAAATTATGGAAAGGGAGTATGGCTAGTCTGCCTGAAATACCAGAAAACAGAGATCCTTAAATGCACGAGAATGTTTTGAAATCCAGTCTGAGAAGGGTCTCTCTAGATCTTGTTCTGAACTCGAAATAAAGAATTTGTCATAGCGATCACTGGAAGGGGATCCCACTATCATTTTGCTCATTGGAAAAACTTATTTTTGTGACTTCCTTGATAGATTTGCCCCTATCTAAATGTTCAGTGTATCTGACTGTAACCCTTCCACTTGCACTGCTGTCACCAACTTGTGACCAAGTAAATGAAATAAATACACCTTATTTACTGGATCCCATTGGATCTAATCAAGGTTCATCAATTATTCCCCTGTCTATAAGGGAGTCTAATTCAATTTTCTCCAGGAGTTTCTTTACGGTGACATATCCTGGTGAGGTATATTGGATCTGTCTTTTCTTTACCTGTTTCATGTCTTTGATGATTGCAGTTTGCTTTGACTCCAAGATTTATGATGCATACTCCATTTATGAAATGATCAATATACATTTTTCTTGTCTGTGTGGTACTTATGTGATGCATGGACTACTTGTGTAATGTCTTTGCTATTTGTGTTTTTCATTGTGTTTGGAGTATTATTTTTTTACTTATGGTTTTGTTCTCTCTTACTTTTATATACTTTATCATATTTAATATTTATTCATAAAATCTGAAAAGTTAACGATGGCGTATGGATGAGCATACAAAATAAATACATAAATTAAATACCCTCCCTCCCTCACCATTTTTTTGAAAGTCATTATCTGAGAACCAGATAATTAATTTTACATGGCCTAAACAAACTACTCCAAAGATGTATTGTCAGCTAAGTAATAGAGTAGACTTTATGTAAACTTACTTTATCTTTTTCATCTTCTTTATCATCATCATCTTCTGGTTCTTCTTCATCTTCATCATCTTTATCATCTTTTTTGGCTGAAAAATAAAGATGTGTTACAACATTACTATAATTACATTTTTTAAAAAAGAAATGGAAAGTCAAGCATACAAACTAACAATAGAACTAATTTGTTCAAGTGTGAAAATTTTGACACTTCATATACATGTATATTATCCAATTAAAATTTGAAGTAACACAGTTGATCGTTTGTATACAAATAGCCGAGAACTATCTGGTTTTGCAAGTTGAAAGTAAAATAGGTTGACTGATAAATTTCACAGGCAAAATCAAATCACTTGCCAATTTTTAAAGGACTTTCAATAATCAATTCAGTTCATGTACAAGCTTAAGTTGACAACATGGTTTTCAACTTCCGAATTGCCTAGTGTCAAAATGTACACTTAAGGGCATTTAGGGACATTAACTTATTCATAAATTGTACGAATTAATGAATCAATATTTTATAATTGGTACTACATAATGAGACAACAGGTATTTCCTTTAAGCAGTGCCTTTAAGGTACATGCAAGTTATCTCAGAAACTGATTAATCATCAGAAAATATCAGAGGCCCTGACACTGATATATAATCTGGTTCTCATCATAGATACTCACATTATTTAAATAGGAAGAAAAAAAAAAATAATTCATTGCTGACATTGATTGAATAATCAACACAAAAAAAAAAAAGACTTTTGCTTTAAATAAAGGTAGGGTTCTTTTGCTTTCACTGAAACAGCAGAAGGCAAAGTGAAATAACTCATATTTTTCATTTTTATTATTTAAGTCAAACGAAGGGCGTTTGAGTGGAAGAATATGTCAAAAAGAACCATACCTTCAAACTAAAATCAGATATCAACACAAAATATTAAAAATTAAACATTTACGTTTGTTTTCTTTGATAAATTTGCATGTGACCCAGTTTGTTTTTGGTCTGAGTTATCCCAAAATTTGAGTTGAGTTCAGACTGTTTTCTAAAAGCAAGCATTGTAACCAAGTTACGTTAATCCAGCAGTCAGTCAGAAACTGAAAGCATATTATACCTTCAGATAGACACATCAAGAAAACCTTGCAAAATCTTAAGAAAGTTCTACCTTTTTAATGAAGGGTTTGTCTTTACAGAGTTGGACACAACAACCTGTTCTCCTGCTTTATGGCAGGAAAAAGATAACATTTTCAACAATTTATGAAATCATATCACAAAGCAATATGTTGAATTCAGAGCTGTCTATAATTGGTTGGGAGTGTGTTCTTTAAATATCTGTTTTGATTTCTGTGAAATTTTGAAGAAAGCAATCAAATTCTGTAAAATTCATCACAATAAATCACTGAAAACTTACCATCTTCCTCTTCTTTCCTTTTCTTTTCTTCTTCTTCTCTTAATTTTCTTTCTTCTTCATCTTGTTTGTCTTTCATTTTCTTTTCTGCATCTTTGGTTACTCCCCACAGCTCTTTTCCTTTCGTTTCAGCTTCTGCCTCATCATCAGATATCAGAATGTTGTCAAAAATTGTACCAGATTTTACCTGAATAAAAAAATTAAAGTGTTTGATGTTCATCATGTTTTAATCTTGTTATCCAATATCATTTCAAAACTCTAAAGAAAAGATGGCAATAATCCAAAGCGAACGATAACTGAAATAAAGGGCAGAGCTCTCAGAACCTAGCCCTTACCAAAGCCAATTATGTGGTAAATTTAATATCAACACTGACGCTTACAATTGTATATCACACACTGAAAAGTTCCCAAAGGAATTTAAAAATTCAAAATACAAGGAGACCCTGCTAAATCTATTACATTTAAAATTGCAAAGAATGCTGATTGATTGTTTGAAAAAATTCTAATTTTCAAAATTTTCTGTGTAAAAATATATACTTTTTAAAAAAATTCTTACCTGCCATAAATCAAAACCCACAGCACCAATATCTGTATATCTATATAAATTTTTATCTTCAACATAATCTGGGTTATCAATTTCTGGATGGACCCACTGTCCTTTGTAATTAGGATTATCAATCTGTTTTGGTTTCCATTCTCCCTAAAAAGTAAAACAAGACTTCTAAAGTGATGAAATTATACAAAAAGAAAAAAAGATTACAAATGCACTATTTAAACAAGTAGTAGAAATGCTTCTTTCCTTTGGTGGATTAATTCTTTTCATTTTCTTTCATTTCAATGAAAACTAGACATCAGAGAGATGGCAACCATCTCTGTGGTCCCCGCTGTATATGAGTGCAAATTTAAGTATTTGTGGACACAATACAGGTGAGGACACAGTACAAGTGTGGACACTACACAAGTATGGACACCATATCATCAAGATATCAACAGAATGTAATACCCGATAGCAATAATCTGACCTTGAAGATAAAGTCAAGGTCAAAGGTCAACAATCATGGTTCATAACACATGGTCTTGAAGTGATCTATCTACATGCAAAATATCAAAAGCCTATCTCAAAAGACAAAAAAGATACAGTCTGGACACCATTTGTTAGTGCAAAAGCAAAAATCTGCCCTTGACAACAAAGATCAAGGTCAAAGGTCACCAATCAATGTTCATGACACATCGTCTTGAAGTGATCTATCTACATGCAAAATATCAAAAGCCTACCTCATATAGCCCGGACACGACTTGTCATTAGAAAAGCAAAAATCTGACCTTGATGACAAAGGTCAAGGTCAAAGGTCACCCATCATTGTTCATGACACATCATCTTGAAGAGATCTATCTACATGCAAAATATCAAAACCTATCTCAAAAGACATAACAGTAAAAGCCTGGACACGACTTGTCATTAGAAAAGCAAAAATCTGACCTTGATGACAAAGGTCAAGGTCAAAGGTCACCAATCATTGTTCATGACACATTGTCTTGAAGTGATCTATCTACATGCAAAATATTATCAAAAGCCTAACTCAAAAGACAAACAAGATGTGTTGGTGAAACAGATTCTACAGTAAAATATATGAAAATACCCAATTTTACCCCTTTTTGACCCCTATGACTTTGACCTTTGACCTAATTTTTTGGCATATTAATGTTCATCTTGACAAGACCTATACACTTGCCAAGTATTAAAAGTCTATCTTGCATAGTTCAAAAGATGTTTATTACCATAAAAACACCCAATTTAACCCCTTTATTCTGAAACAGATGAAGCCCCTTTGGGCCTCTTGTTTATTGAAATGGTTTTAATTGTTAAAAATATCTGTTTAAACATGCTATAAGAAACTTACAGAAAAATACTGCATAAAGATGCGACAAAAAATAGAAAAATTCATTTTTTTCCCATTTGTCCCCCTTTGGGCCTCTTGTTTCTCAAAAACGGTAAATACTACCTCAAATCTGTCGACATACCCCAGTTGCGCAATTTTATTAGCAATAACATAAAACAAACTCCGTCTCAATATGATAAATAATAAGGATTCTACAGTCCAATATGTGAAAACGGCCAAAGTCACCACTTTTTAACCTCTGTGACCTTGACCTTTGACCTGACCTAATTTTTTTTTGAATAGTTATGTTCCTCTTGACTAGACCTATACACTTGCCAAGTATCAAAAGTCTACCGTATATAGTTCAAAAGTTATAGCCAAGGTTAAAGTTTCGGACGCACAGACAAACAGACGGACAGACAGGACAAAAACAATATGCCCCCCCGATCCTCGATCTGGGGGCATAAAAAGTAATAGCCTGGACACGACTTTGTTACGAACGGACGGACAGAGCGATTACTATAGGGCGTTCGCCACTATGTGGCGGGGCCCTGATAACACGACATCTTACTTTGTAATCTGGGTTGTCAATTTGTGGTGGTTCCCATTCACCGTCCATCTCATCGTCCCAATCGTCAGGTTTCTTAGCATCTGGGTCTGGGATATGTTCTGGCTTGTCCCAATCCTCTGGTTTTTTGTCTTCTGGGTCATCAATCTTCTCTTTATCATCCCAATCTTCTGGTTTACTGGCTTTTGGGTCCTTTAAAATAGTACATGTAAAGCATGATTATCAGCTGTTGGAAATCATTTGTAGCTAAATGCTAAAATATAATTCATGTACTGATATGTTAAATGTCATATTTTTGTGTGTATTTTATTCCAGTCGATGCATACTTTCAAAATAATGTTTATCACATTAAACCAACAAGAAAGATAAAATATCCCACAGAAAATAAAATAATTAAAGCTCCTGAAAAATTGTTGCTTATAATGAAAGCCATTTGTGAGGGAATCCAAAACTGCATTCAAAATACAAAGTACAAAAAAATGCCATTATCATTCTAGAAGAATACTGTTATGACCTTTGATGGTCATGCTTTTAGCCTTTTGGAAATTGGAATATTTTTTTCTACTTAATTCAAAGGATTGCCAGAAAATGAGTTTCTTTGTTCCATTATAATCACAAATTTCTTATACTTGATCACATATAAATTGTAATTGAACACATAATTATAAGAGATATTTGCAAATCAAAGATATTTAAATTGAACATTTTTTAGAACTTCCAAAAAAAAAAAAGTCTTTAACAAATTTGCTGGGATCTGGATTTTAAAAAAGTTTGACAAGCAATTTAGGAATTTGTTGATTTTTGAGTGTTTAATAACCTACATTTTGTATCAAATATTATCTCTTATACATTTATGTCAAATCTTTTAACTGTTCCAATACTGACCTTGATTTTTTTAGGTGGCAACATATCCCAGTCTTCTTCTAATGTTCCAGATTCTACCTTCTCATTATCAATTTTAACTATGTAGTCACCACTTGGCTTGACAATCAGTGTGTAAAGATGGGTCATTACATCATCCTGAAAGTATGTTTTTCAATTAATAAAAAAACAAGACGCAAATTATTTTGTAAATTAAATCAAAGCCATTTTTTTGTGTTTGTTGCATAGAGCATGTACAGACAAATAGATCAATTTTAATTTCTATATAGTTTCTTATTTGTTATGTTAGTCCTGGCAAAAATATTGACAATTAAACATTCACTGTTGTCCATGTTACATTCATTAATAAATGATAAATTTTCTTCGATCACAATTGACATCTACTGTGTAGCATATAATAAATCATGTATATTGCATATTATTTTTGACTTAAGATATTTTAACTCCTTAAACATGTTAAATGCTTTCTATTTTGAAGTTTTCGATATTTCTTACAAGTCTATGTCATAATGTTTTGAACTTGAAATTCTCAGAATATAAACTTCCAACTCACTGCTTTGCTTTCTTACCTGCTAAGGATACTGAACTATATTCTGTATAATTTTAAATCTTGAATGGTGAATGAAAGGATATGGAGTAAATGCACATGAGACAAAGTCTCTACAAATACATTAGTGTTTCCTGCAGCAGATTTTGGCGTGCAGCGACGCCCTGCCATTTTTTATTGACGCCCTGCCCTTTTTATTTTCATTTTTGGCGCCCTACCCTTTTTCAATCTCTGTGGCTTGACGCCCTGCCGTAAATTAACTTGAACTGGTTTTTTTTTCATTTGATAATCGTCAAAAATTGTATGATGTTCATTTCCTGTGTCAGTTTATTCTATTTGTTCAAAATAATACTTTAATTATGCCTGTCATACTAATTAAAGGATTAGTTAAGTCGATAAACAAACACCGTCAGCACTTAATTTGTTATTTAAATTACCACCTGTCAATCAGTGATAAACTGCTTACCTGTACGACATTTTTATGTCAATTTCTCATTATCATTATTCTTTTGAGACTTCAAATCTTTCTTTCATTAAATTTTCTTAAAAACTCTCTGTTAATTGCAATGAAAAAATGATTTTTTTTGTAGATCACGTTTTTTTAAGTGAGTTATTTCCCTTTAAAATTTGCCTTTAACTTGTGGGATTTTATTTTTTATAATTTTATTTACACTGACATTTGTATTAATCAATTAAAAGGAAAAATAATTTGGTTTCAAATTTAAAAAGCTTTAAAAGTTTTTAAGCATCATTTGCTTGTTACTTTGTAAAACTATTTTTATAACATTAGGAAAATATGGTAAGTTTGGCTCCAAGTCATATGAGCACTTAAATCCTACTGCTAGGTCACTATGTTCTAAATAAGCTTTGTCTCTCTCATAGGAGTGAGTGCTTGTGATAGGGAACAGCTATCATAATAGAATTTGAAAACTTGTAACATCATCAGTGTTAGTATCCAACAATAGGCCTCTGAAAAGGTAACTATCTTAAAAATGTCCATAGAAGAAATAAAGAAAACATTTTATTCCAATTAAAGTGCCCATTCATAGAGCATACAATATAAACAATGATTGACATTGATTTGTATATAAATATTACAAAAATATGTCCATAAGTCTTAGTCAGTCATTATGTATCAGCAGGGATCCATTTACACATTTTTTTTCACATGCTACAGATGTATTTTTACTGTGCTTTCTTTAATATTGCAGACATCAGCTGTATGTTTATCAAGTAAATATATAATGTTGTTTACTTCATTGTGAAAATTGGCATTCACTATAAAGGTGCCCTAAAGGGAGAAAATTACCATACCCTTTTNAAAAGCTGCAGGAAACACTAATACATGGTAAAATCAAGCAAAGGAACAACACTCCCATTGTTGTTCCTCACCCCAAAGTCACCATGAGGCCCAACGAGCTTTGCTCATACCTCATAGTAAGTTCAAGACGGCCCCCAGCACCGGTCTGAGCAGAACTCTCTTTACCGTTTGCTTATTTCCTTTTAACATCCAACGATATCTGACAAGCAAATACAACTATGTCATACCTTGCATCTTATTTCTTTTTTGGTTAAATGATTTTTGCCTTTGTATGTAAAAATGACATGTACTTTTTTAGTACCTGGTCCACATATATCTGGGCCTGAAAAATAATAGAAACTTAGATAGAAAACATATTAAATACTCTTATGTTTGTCAATGGAAGTTCTTTGTTTCTCTACAAAATCTCATTCCTGGTATCAAGTGCCAACCTGCTCTTAAAAGAAGTTCAAAGATTCAAAGATGAAGCCATAAGTATGAAAATCACTGATCCCAAGAAAGTATAAAATAAAACCTGAAGTATGATGTTTCTGTAATTGTTTATTTTGACACATGAAAAGTGTTACTAACTTACTTTTGATCAATTGGTTCTTCTTTAATTACTGGATTCATTGCTTTTGGGATACTTTAGAATGAATACACATTTGTAAGTGAGTAAAAGATGGAAAGATACCCATGGAACTACACAAATGTAACTGCAATACTTAGATTGTGTGGGGACATTGAAGGACTTCAAGAAGTTACTGTATGGAGATTTTAATGCAAGGAATACAGCAATGCACTTAGTAAAAGAAATATTATCAAACTTTAGAACATCACAAATTTAACAATCCAACATATCTTTCTATATTTACCAAACATAATATGATAAGGGCTATCTCCATCAAGATTTTTCTGGTCCAGATCACTGGGATACAACTTCATGTAACCACCACCACAATCTATGTTCTGTTCATGTTTAACTGTGAACTGAATAACCAATGTTTTCCCTTCATTACTAAGTGGCTTTTCTAGTTTAGCTGAGATTCCATAAAATTTAGCATCTTGTGATGTCTGTATTCCTGTAAAGAAAATTAAAAAATTAAAAAAAAAAAACACCATTCTAGAAATATCAACCTTTTGAACAGACTACCTGGTGAGAATTGTATTATGTTAATTCCACACATATCACTATAGATAACATGATATAAGATCACATGGGGTAATATGCTAACATTTTGCATTTTAATAAAAAAACAAGAGGCTCTCAAGAGCTGGTATCGCTCACCTGGGCCACAGCTGACATATGCAGTTAAAATAGTCAAAATGTTTAAGGGCATTATTTTCAAATTTGTTAATAGACATTGATAAGTTAAACTATGTTCCAGACTAGCAGCTATTT
>MJUU01041453.1:43013-57667 GCA_002080025.1 Modiolus philippinarum
GTAGAAATTAGGATTCATATACAAGAAGTATATTCATAGTTATGCAGGCTTGTACTGACCATATTGTGTATTAAGTGTTTATTGAGAAGACAGGTGTCAGACCCATCTGACCACTTCTACCTGTATAAATCACTTCACCTTACCTGGAAAAATGACAACCTCGGAGTATAATTCCCTGTTGATGCCTCCTGCTGTGTACACGATCAACTCCGCAAACACCTTATGCATCGAATCGGTATGAGACACACACCTTAGACTTATTATCCACGTGCCTATAGTCATACATACAAACAGTAGAAACTCGGGTAGAAACCTCTATATCTTCTTGTTTTTTTCTTGAAACCGATTGCAGTGGTATTTACATTAGACCTACATTTTTATGTCATGCTGTATTGTGGCGCAGGAGACGGCTAGTTTTATGCAGAAAATGATATTGGTGCAAATTATTTAAAAAAACAAGTCTGATGTAGGCGATTTTTATTTATCGTATTTTCGTGCAAAGTATATTACTTTCTATATAAATGTAAAGTTGTAGGGCAAAATATTCTGGATCATTGGGACACACAGATGTATAAAATCATAGAGAGAGTCATTTTCAGTAATATAACAATCTAAAAATGCATTAACTTATCATATTATAACAGTCAATTTCATCAACTTGGCATGCTCAGGGTCTTGGTATTGTGCTTGAACCACATAAAACTCATGAATATGGCGTTGAAATAAGACTAAAAAGTGCGATAAAAAGTGTCATTAAACTGCATATAAATGTACAACTACTAACTTAGGTATACTGAACACAGCCTAATCTCCGTGGTTTACAGTATATAACACAAATGTCTTTATAAATGATTTCGGCATTATAAGTATATAATTTTTTCAGACAATTTGTACCCATGACACATAAACATTTGAAAGTTTCTTGTATTTTAAAATGTTGAAGACATTAAAAAGGCATTACGAAAATCAATCTCTTATAGCGTTATTTCTTTTTATATAGAAGCTGGGACTAATACATGTATATTGATCATATTTGTCCCAGACAGAAGTAAACCGAAGTTTGATCACAGGCGGATTCGGCTACTGAAAAGGGGTCCAAAGAAGGGTCTGCGCTAATTTGTCATATTTTTGTCAAACTGCTGCACGAAATAAATCATTTCTAACCCCGAATACAATCTCTTCAGATCATCCAGTTTTGAGCCAGGTGATTGACACTTTTTACTGCATGTGACCTCCCGAAAGAATTGCATCTAATTCCATCCCGTTTCCGTTATTTATTTAATATCAGTGAAGTAATTTAAATAAGATTTGTGTATTGTGTTATAAGCGATTTTTTTTTTTCAAAACAAGACTGTGCCTTTTCTACCTGTAATTAGTGCAGCACACGCCACATTTACCTTTAGGGCATGCCACAGGTAAATTTGACACGGGACATGATTATGTATATTTGGTTGTTGATTAACCTCTAATGATTACATCACTACATAGGTACATAACAGCAGTTGGACATTCATACATGTGATCTGTGTCACTGCCAAACATCCGGTATCGATCTGTTCCAAAAATACACTTGTCAGTATTATGCAAATGTCAAAATTTTATCCTTTTGTTTTTGCAATAAACCTCTCTGTTTTGCTTATAAACGAAACTTTCATGCATTTTTAGCAAATTTTCTTTTGCTAATAAGCGAATTTTGCCATTAACTGCTTTGCGATTAACAGGAGAATTTAACGTTATTTGAATGGGAAATGGATTGGTGTTTTGATTTCTTTTGCAATTAACCGAATTTTGCAATTATCAGGTTTGCGATTAAGTGGAATCCACTGTATTAATTTTTCATCACTGGAACACAGGAGCACGCACGCGTGTGTGTGCACACATATTTTTTACTTCCTAGATTGTTTTGAGGATAATGATAGAGAATTAATGTTTTTGTTATTTTGAACTAATTTTCTGATATCTTTTGCATCGTTTTAAAACATAAACAACCAATTTTATTTCTTAGTAAATTTAGTATTTAGTTATTCTACGAAGAAGTTATGCAGAAAGAAACAATAAGATTTTGACAAAAGGGTAACACGCTTGTCCTTGTTTTTCTACAGTAATTAGTTATTTCATGATCTCACTCGAACGCTTTAAATAACGATATAATCAGTGGTATGATTGTTTTTTAAAATGACCGAGATCTAGCCAAGTGACGTCACTCAGCTAAACCTTGTAGCAGAAATGAATAATAAATATCGTTTTTCTCCTAAACCCGTGCGAATTTTTACTTTAAACTTGGTCAACATGTTCACAATGTTACTTAGAGTAAATTAAGGTCCTACTCAAAATTTAGTGAATTTTCCCTTTAATTATTTTTTTTTTTAAATTAAAATACACAAATAAATTCATTTACAGATATTTAATCAATACAAAATGTACAAATTCTCACTATAAGACAAATCAAATAAATGACATTTCTGTAAAACAATAGAAATTTCTGGAAATTTTCCTTTTCCGTCCGTCAACTCCTCCGTTTTTACAAACAAGACCGAAGTCGTAGCTCTGTTGATATTTTGCAAAGAGTCATATCCCGTTAGCTATATATAGTCCCTGCATAACACTACCTCAGTTGAAGCAGAGACGTCATAAAGATANCAAATATTTAGCAAAAACCTTTTACCAGTACTGATATATCCTTAATCTTTGTAAATTGAATAATATTTTATACCAAATAAAATCTTGGCTCACTCAAGAGGTTTAGTTTTGACTGGTTTCATGGTTTCCAAAAAACATTGATATTTTATACCCGACTTGACAAGTGAGGGGTATATTGGAATACTTTTGACATTCAGTCCATATGTCATGCTATCCGATATTTTTCACCACAAATTCTCCACTCTGCCTAGAGGGATTCATTTGAAATTTTTATGCTGCTATCGTGTAATGAGCTGTGTGTTGTAAGCATTTTTGTTGCTGTATGGTATCAATTTCCTGTTTTATGGGGCTTGCACGATACTTCATGTTGAATATAGCTTACTAGGTACTGCCGTAATTGTACCATAACATTTGAAAACAAATATATAATCCCAACTTCTAAAGAATTTATGTCACCTGTCTAATCTAACCACCTAGAATTCTAAAATGATTGGCATAATATTTAATGCACTGTTTGTAGCTCCTCCAACTCCCATAAGGTTCAATGTGGGCCGTGGAACGAGGTTTTGATAAAGTGCAAAACATGACAAACTGTTAATTTGACTTAATTAAAGCACTGTTGAAGCATTTTCCTCCATTTTATAAAAATTAAACCATACAAAGATCATTGGATTCATATTACAAAATCATATATACCGGTATAATCACAACTTATAAAGAATTTATGTAATTTTTCTAATCTAACCACCAAGAATTCTAAAATAAAATTAACATTTACATGATTTAATTTGGTCAAAAGTTTAGGATGCATTTCACTCAAATAAGACTACAAAGAGCCAAAACTGAACAAATAATTTTGTTGTAACACTGGTTTTGCTGCATGTTAATATAAAAAAGTCTGAATGTATCTTAAGGTAGATCGGTAGTCTTCCACCATTTTGAATTTGTTATTTATGCTGTTGAGCCTGAGGTATTATCTGCTTTTTAAATATGCAAGTATTTTTATTTGTAATGCATCAATAAATATTATATCAGTGACACAAAATGCAAAGGATCTATATTGACTTTATTTAACATGCATTTATCTAATTTGGTGATGTTTGGTAATTTGATAATTCAATAGTTTGGAAGAGGATATTTGAAAAAGGGAGATAATCTGATGAAAATATTTAACATAGATATCACTATGAAAATTCAAATTTTTAAAATTATATGGAAAACAAAGTTGGTGACCCCCATTTTTCTTTATATGTTTTGAAAGTATGTTCAAAGGGCTAACATATGAGTAAAATAGAAAGAAATCTATGGAATAGTTTTAAAGAAAACAACCAAATACCTGTTTTTCCCTATTTATTCATTAAAAATATTTGATTATTTTGATATCAGTTATTTTAAAAATAAGCACCGTGACCCCCCTTTTTTATTTTTTTATTTCAATGCTAATATAATAAGGAAACTTTCCTAAGAAAATAAAGAAAATCTATGGAAAAAAAATTTTGGACTACCCATCTACCTTAAACTGAATAATCTTAATTTTTGATGCATTTCACTCAAATAAGACTACAAAGAGCCAAACAAAACTGAACAAATGATTTTGTTGTAACACTGGTTTTGCTGCATGTTAATATAAAAAAGTCTGAATGTATCTTAAACTGAATAATCTTAATTTTTGAAATACATGTTTGTAAATATGTTTTTTTAAAACACTAAATGCATTGTATTTGTCTTTTTTCAGAGTTACCTAGTAGATGTATGTAAAAGAGGATGCAGATTCTACACCATTATGGAATTTATATATAATCATGATAATCTAAATATGACAATGAAAGGTTGTACATCATGTGAGTATATATAATTATTAATTAGATCTTCCAAAAATTGATTAAATATTAATATTACTCGATTTTAGAATTCAAGGGGATGTCAATGGAAAAGTCAGGAAGTGGCTTGTGTGTAACATTTTCAAATAGATTAGCATTTCTGAATCACAAATTTCTGAATCAAAACCATGCATAATCTGCAAAATTAAGTTTGGTTTTTAATTTATGACAATGATTTAAGAGTAATAAATTACATAAAAAGTGCTAGAAAATATGAAATAAGGGAAGATAACTCCTGGATTTGAACAAAATTGAGATGCTTTGTTAACACATTCCAGGCGGAATTAATTTTGCAGACCTCCCCGTTTTCGAAACTTTGCAAACTTATGCAAATTATATGCAAATGAGCTGATACTTTTCAATGCAACTTTGCCAGCATCTTTATACAGGTATGTGGAAGAATGGGGGTGGGATGGTGGTTGGGAGGGGTGGGGTGGAGTGGGTGGGAGGTGGGGCAATGTGAAGGTACCCCCACTGAAAAATGGAAATTTTGGTCATTTTTTGAGTTTTAGGTTGCCATGGAAACCGGCTGAGATGAGTTATGCAATCTATATTGTGCATACATATAGGTTGGTCAACCCTCTTTGCTATCAGGTATAAATGGCATGAAAAGTCTTTGGTCTGTAAGAAGAGGAGCAGATTTTGATAGTCCCCTGGGGGCAAAAATGCCAATTTCAGCATTTTTTGCATTCAACTTGCTGTCAAAATTCAAAAAAAATTTTAAAATTTTTTCTTTTGGTCTGGCACATTTTTAGACCTCTACTGTAAACAAAAAGTCCAAGAACTTGAGTATTCTGCTGCAGGTTTTGAAGTTAGAAGCATCCATCAGAGCCCACCCCTCCCCAAAATTTCGTTTTTTGCAAAAATTTTGTTTCCATGGGTACTAAACATGGTCCTGCCACTCTGACAGTTCAGAATCTGGGCTCTTTTATTTAGGGTTATTTGTTTAGCCATAGTACCAATCTATCTTTCATACCCGGTGAACTTCTGTTGCCAGTGTATGGAAAGCCATTAGGGACATTATAGTGCCAGCTGTGCCCACGATGCCTCAAGGCATCGTCCGCCTGGAAAGGGTTAAGGAGTTTATGTTTACAACGATGCAAACAGAAAAAAAATGTTGCTTTTGTAAAAATTAATTAACATTGCATAATAGCTGGCAAGTCAAACTGAATTGTTCAGAATTTTATTAAAAGCAACAGTTAAATATTCTACATTTAATAAAAAAAAAATGAAAATCTGTTGAAAATTGACCCGTGTGAACACTTTGCCATTCAGCTTACATATGCTGTGATCACTAATTCAGTTGAAAATCAAATGGAAAATTTTATCTTTTCAGTCGCCTTAACAATAAAAATTGTAAAAGCAACAACATTTAAGTACAAAAAATGTAAATAGCCTATATTTGGGTTTCTAAGTGATAGGGTGTAAATCAAAGATTGTGTACTTTATGGAGTGGTATTGCAAGTACACTTATTTCCACATAAGCCTGCTTAATAACAAAAAGTATATATGCTTCCAATAAAAGCGATAACTGGGTCGGGGATATTTGTTATACCCCCCGCAAACGAAGTTTAGGGAGGTATATAGGAATCACCCTGTCTGTCTGTCCGTCTGTCCGTCTGTCCACACTTCTTGTAAGTGCAACTCCTCCTAAACCACATGAAGGATATTGATGAAACTTTACACACAGGAAGGACACTATATGGAGATGTGCATAAAGGAATATAGTTATTGTCGGAAACCAGGAAGGGGAGATAATTCGACTTTGACTTTTCACTGATTCCATCTGCTTAGATAACCTCGTAAGCATCACTTAAAGGATTTTAATGAAACTTTGCACAAAAAAAGGAAGGATACTATATGAAGATGTGCATAAAGGAATATAATTATTGTCTGAAACCAGGAAGGTGAGATAATTTGACTTTGACTTTTCATTGATTCCATCTGCACAGATAACCTCGTAAGCGCAACTCCTCTTAAACCACTTGAAGGATATTTATGAAACTTTCCACAAAGGAAGGACACTATATGGAGATGTGCACAAAGAAATATAATTGTTGTCTGAAACCAGGAAGGGGAGATAATTCAACTTTGACGTTTCATTGATTACATCGGCATAGATAACCTGGTAAGTGCAACTCCTTATAAACCACTTGAAGGATTTTAATGAAACTTTACACAAAGGAAGGGCACTATATGGAGATGTGCATAAAGGAATATAATTATTGTTTTAACAGGAAGGAGAGATAGTTTGACTTTTCATTGATTCCATGCTCAGATAACCTCGTAAGCGCAACTCCTCTTAAATCACTTGAAGGATTTTAATGAAACTTTACACAAGGGAAGGGCACTATATGAAGATGTGCATGAAGGAATATGATTGTTGTCTGAAACAAGGAAGGGGAGATAATTTGATTTTTAGGTTTTCATTGATTCTTTCTGCAATGATTTTTTGGACTTAGACAATTTTCAAAAGAAATAATAAAGGTGTTGGAGAGAAAAATGTTTTTCATTGTAATTCTTGGAGTGTTGGAGAGAAATTTCTGTAAAGCTTATGATTTAAAAAAAAATGTCAGAGCCAAAAGAGGGTGGATTTTACATGTATTTTTGTCTGATTTCAACAGAAAAGTTATTTGTGGAGGATTATATCATTGTGTCCATACTCATATTGTATCCACACTTGTACTTTGTCCACATCCACCTAAATTTGCACTTACCATAATGATTCAGGGTTCAATTAGCGGGGGGTATATCTGGCTGCCATTCGGCAACAGCTCTTGTTTTTATTTCTTTGACATTAATAGGAAGGTTCGTGAACCTCGTTAGTGATGTCACAAAATCTAATTTACATCTGCAAATTAGCATTTTTGGTTGGCAAAGTCATAGTTGGACCACTATTTAACAATGTAAAAAATTTTTTATCTTTTGTAATTGTTCTATTAGCCATCCAATTTTGGATCTGTAAAATGCGTAATAAACTTCAAGATTTTCATATTTTTTCTTCTGATTTACTTTTTAAAAATTTCTTGTAGAAAATGTTTTGTGTGGTTTTTAAAAAATGTCAAAATTGCAGAAATTTGTATACTTTACAAAAACGATAATTACATAGATTTTGTAAATAAATATCTTTAAAAAAGTAATACCCTGTAAAAGTGTAAACATTCCAGAATTTCAATCAAAAGGAATTATCAAGATATCTCAATTAACAATTTCGTACAATTAAATTGAAAATGACATTTTTATGACCCTAATCAATTATCCCGATTTCTTGCCAACCAAATTTACCTTTTCGAGTCTGTGATGTCATGGCAAACCTTCCTATATTATTATGAAAATAAAAAGAAAGACTTCAGTCTTTTAAACACAAATACCAGTTAAAAGAAATACATTTCACACCATTTTGGACATTCTGTGTCATATTTTAGCACAAGAAAGCAGTTTCATGATTTGAAACTGTTTTGATGTTTTTGGTTAATTTGGAACCATTCATATTTTTTTATATGCCAAATAGATGCAAGTTGAATAATATTTATATTTATTTTTGTGTTTTTTGCTTACACAAACTCATGTCTATTTTGACAGGTTGGAAGATAAGGCCAGTTGATGATGTCAAAAAAAAGTTAATTTTGTTTGATCATATTGCAGATCTGATATACTTCCAAAAATTGATTATAATAAACAAAAATTGATTATAATAAATATCTATATTTTCAGCATGTGATGAGGCTTATAATACAACAGAAGATGAAAATACTTGTATATTTGGTTGTAAAAGTCAGGTTCCACAGCTTAAGAAATTTAGAGAGGAGGTAATTCATTCTGTATCTGATGTAAATGAAAGGTTTAACTCTTATTTAACTAAATAAACACATGTCTTAGCATTGTTACCAATAATTTGATAAGAATAAGTTTTTTGGTAAAAATGATATTTTATTGGATCAAATTATATTGTGAAATGTAGTTACGGACAAGTATTGGATATCAAGATTGGAGGGAGTTGAAATTAGATTTTACTGCTGCAAACTGAGTATTTCTGTGAGTCATAATTGGAGTACAAAATTCACTGGAAGGTTTAAACCAGTGATAAAATTTCATATATAAGCCCTCTTGGCTGCGTGATAGGTTTCATCTGCCATTCAAATAGATGAAATAAAAAAAAAGATACCGTGAAAGTACTATTGTTCATGCATGGGGTTCCAATTTTCGTGGATTTCTTGGTTCGCTTATACCACAAAATTAAGTTCCCAAAGAAAAGCATTTTTATACCCCCGCTTTGTAAAAGCGGAGGGTATTTATACCCCCGCTTTGTAAAAGCGGAGGGTATATAGTGATGGTGGTGTCCGTCCGTCCGTCCGTCCGTCATTCCGTCCGTCCGTCCGTAACACTTTTACTGTCAAAGTTTTCTCGGCTTCTACAGGTGGGAATGATTTGATATTTAGCATTAGGCTTCCAAATGATGAGTTGTACAGTGTCAGATATTTTCATGTTTGTGGCGCTACTACTTCCTGTTTGCCGATACATTAATACTTAGTTTCATATACCACTACTAATGAAAATTTTTCGTCAAAGTTTTCTCTTCTTCCAAATGTGGAAATGATTTCATATTTGGTCTGGAGCTTCATGATAATGAGTTGTACCGTGTAAGCTATTTTCAGTTTTGTTGCTCTACTACTTCCTGTTTACCGATACATTGGTATGTTGATGCTTAGTTATATATACCACTACTAATGAAAATTTTCGTCAAAGTTTTCTCTGCTTCTATACGTGGAAATGATTTAATATTTAGTCTCAAGCTTCATATAGATGAGTTGTACCGTGTAAGCTATTTTCAGGTTTGTTGCGCTATTACTTCCTGTTTACCGATACATTGATACTTAGTTATATATACCACTACTAATGAAAATTTTCGTCGAAGTTTTCTTTGCTTCTGTATGTGGAAATGATTTAATATTTATTCTCAACCTTCATAATGATGAGTTGTACCGTGTAAGCTATTTTCAAGTTTGTGGCGCTTCTACTTCCTGTTTGCAGATACATTAATACTTAGTTTCATATACCACTACTAATGTAAATTTTTCGTCAAAGTTTTCTCTTCTTCCAAAAGTGGAAATGATTTCATATTTGGTCTGGAGCTTCATGATGATGAGTTGTACCGTGTAAGCTATTTTCAGTTTTGTTGCGCTACTGCTTCCTGTTTACCGATACATTGGTATGTTGATACTTAGCCTAAATTAAGTTTTTTGAATAACATTAAAAGACGCAGTTGACTTTAAAGATCAGCCTTTTATTTAAACTTCTTATTATATTGGGCATGCGGGGGTATTCATTTGTGGCCCAGTGGACCACAGTACCTCTAGTTTTTTAGAGTTTTGATGTATGGAATGTGAAATCACAAATTTAATTCCCACAGAATAGTGATATATATGAAAACCACAAAAAATGATGTCCATGAATAAATCTACTTCCACAATATAGTAAATGCACATGAGACAAAATGCCAACAAATAAAATGCTTTTATTGATATTCCTTCTATCAACTCCATTTTCACTAAAACAGCAAAATCCTTTAATACTAAGTTTCGCATTTTAGAATTGATCAATCCACGGTCTATGTAAACGCAACACTGAAAATGTTTATTAAATCATCAAGGAATATTACATAAAAAATCAAAGTAGATTTTTAGAAAACATGAAAATTTTCAGAAGCATGAACTTTTAATTAACATTTCAATATTTCCGGAAGCATAATGTGTCTGTAATTAAACTGTATATTCTTGTTATTACAGGATCCATTTGAGACGAACATTCACTTGATTAATCCACTTCTATATGTACACAATATATACAGTAATATGATAGACAAAGTATGGAATGAAATGCATGTACGATGGTCGTTCTATATGAGGGCAGAAGATGGGTCTGTTGTTGTTGTCAAGTCAGAGCCACACTTTACACCAGAATTTGACAATATAGAAACAGATGATGGTAGGTGTTGTTAGTTTGTGGAAATGAATAATTATAGTATAACTAATTGACCGTCGTGAATATCAATAAAAATGTCACGAGTGCCGAACAACGCAGAAGGATTTAACGAGTTGCAGAACTTGTTCTGCAACGAGTTAAATCCACTGCGTTGATCGACACGAGTGACATTTTTATTGATATTCATGACGGCTGATTAGTTATGCTTTTTATTATATAGATTTTCTACTCAAAAACCGAGATTTTAGATGCGGATTATTTTTTTCATGTCAATACGCCAGTTGTTTTCTTGACGACGACATTGAAGAGACATTGAGACGTCGCTTCATTAAGACGTCATCCAGTGACTAGAAATCCTTTATTTTCACCGGTGACAATATGACATTTATTTACCTGAGAAAACTCGATAAATCACCGCTATCTATATAATAATACTAATTTTACAATTGTTTGCCTTTGAAAAAAGAATATTAGTTAGAGGGATAAAATGATAACCTTAGTAAACAAATCAGCATACGAGAGGTATAGTTTGCCAATATTGATGCAACTATGAATTATTGTAAAATTAAAAGTACAAGTTTTGACGTAAAGCAATGTCTTTGTCAAAGAGAGCAAATCTTGGTCTTTGTGCTCTTTGCAATCCTCAAAAAAGAAATAAGACTTTTTAAAAGTTAAAGGTAAAACATGTAAAAATGCATGCATATTTTACAGATGAAAGTTCACTCAAAATCTCAAACTAAAATGTTAAACTCTATCACCTATAGAAATATGGCTATGACTTAGCTCCAAACAGATTTGATTTATTCAGATTCAGATGTTGTCTTGGGTCTTAATATAAACATATTTTGGAATTGGCATAGAATTATGACAGCAATGAAATAGAATTGATACAGATTATCAATATAGCTATTTCATTTGTCATATAGGATAAGATACAAATTTTCTGACTTCTCAATTTTTCTCCTTAGTATATAAAATAAGAGGCAACATTTTAATTTCAATATTCACTGTACCTGGTTTAAAATGAGTTCATAATAAATGCATTTGGAGTTAACATGTTATGGTCTCATGTTCATTTACTCCATATCCTTTCATAAAATATATAATATTGATGGAAAAAAATACTGTAGAACATAGGTGGGTGGAGTTCACTTGTTTAGGTGAAGAATTTATTGGAGCCTTTATAATGTTGTAAACTTCTTTAAAGGCAACTAATTTTCAGTCAGAGGTTAGATATGAATAAAGTGTAGTCAAAAGGATAAGATAAAATTTTAGCAGATAATTTAAGACTTTAACATTCCTTTTAACATATATGCAGATTTGACAGAGGTTGCAAAATCAAAGCTGTAAAAGAATTATCAGAACTGGAGACATTGTAGCAAATAAACTATAGATACAAATAACTTATCGTTGTAGGTCATACAACATCATTTGTCCTCTATGTTGCCTCTCAATAGTGCAGTTGTCCTTGAACATGATGATAGTGCTATTTTATTTTCAAAGACTTTTCCGGTATCAGATATCATTGAACTGTCATCTTCTTTCAGATTACAATACAGCACACTATCTTGAAACCAACTTGGAGGAAGTTGATAGATCAGCCACGCCCGTCATCAAAAGATCACAGATTGATGGAAATGATGGAACACAATTTGCCTACAATGCTGATGGACAAAATGGTGCAGCCAATGATTGGTTGACATGTGTCTCAAAGAAAACTGGTTTGTCACGAGTCTTCCTCAGTATGTTATTATTCATGTCTGCCATGATGATGATTTGGTTGTGTTTGACTGCCATGGTAACCGCTCCTGAACAGAGAGTAGATGGAAACAATGAGGTAAATGCCGAGTTTCTTAATAAATATAAAATTTGTATGCAGTTTAAATAAAGCATCTTCAGATATGACTTATTAAGCTTAGAAACAGGAAATATGTGGTATCATTGAACATTATATCATGTTTTTATGCCAAGTAAAATTTAATCTCATATTTGAAGACACAACATCTACAATCTTTGTGTGATTCCAATGGCTCAAAATTATTTAGATACGAAATATTTCAATGATTTAAACTCAACTGGAACATTATCTAAATATATGTTAATTTTTAATGAAATAAGAACCTTTTTTAGTTACTTTGAACTCAAAAGGGGGAGGGGGTTATACCCTCAAGTATTCAAGTAACTTATGTCTTCTCTGTAATATTCATCATGTTGCATCATTCATGTAGCAAATTTCTGTGATTGTCTTTAAAGAAATGATTTGATATTAAGTCTGAAGCTTTATATTGAAGTGGGGTTGTACAGTGGCCTGTACTTCATCAACTTCCTTTTTGTTGATACAAGTTCTTAGATGTTTAGTGAATTAATAAGATGACAAATTTTCATTCAAGATTTCTTGGAATATACATTCAAACTTTGATGACTCGAACACTCAAGGGACCTATGAACCAGCCAAAGGGGTGTTCAAGATATCGAGGTTGAACTATGTTCAAATTTTAACTAAGGGACCACAAAAAGGGATCGAGGCATCCATGGTGTTCGAGCTATTGCAGTTGAAGCCATGGAAGTTCTACTGTAGGTAATGAAATTATATGATATCTGGGCTCAAGTTAAATGTATTGGATCTATATCTGGTTAGTGTTTTTGGTTTTAAGTAATCCAGAAAGCATAGATATTTTTATTTCCACCAGTGTTATATTACATATGTTTTCTTTTCTTTCAGAGATTAAGCATTTATGGAGACAAAGATTTTATAAAAGAAATGAAGGCTTTAGGAATGGAAATAAACTACCCACAAGTCTCATGTGAAGCTGGACCACTTCCTGTAAAGGTCAAAGTGCAAAAAATATGATTGACGTATTGAGAAGTAAAATCACATTTTAGAAATTATCCACTTTGGCAGAGAATCATAAAAATATAATTTGGAAAATGACATTATTTATGAGGGAATCTATAGCTAAGGGATTTTGATTTAATTTATTATCTCAGCAATACTTGTTTTTTTTTGTGTATTAACAATCATGTTCATTTAAATGTTTTGTTATGTCATAAAGAACTTCAGTTTGAATTTGCAAAAGAAATCTCTGATTTACATTGCGTTTTTGTAGCCCTACTCTGTTCGAAATTAAGCTTACAGAAATTCAATTTTTTATGATTTTAAACCAGTTCCATGGATTTTATTTTTTTCTTCGAATAATGTTTAAGTTTTAACATTCTTAAGTCAAAATGTTAACTTTTAGAAGTTTAGATTAAAATAAAGCTACATATTTGTTAAATCTGTATTTGTTTGTTTTAGAATTCCATTTTGTTTGTATGTGATACTTTGTTTTGTATATATATATATATTTTGATCATGCATGGGAATTTATGTAGAGGGTGTAAATGATTATATTTGTGTATGATGTTGTTGTATAAGTAAATTGCTAATTTATATAATTTGAAAAGTGCTAAATGGAAAAAATTTTGTTACATTGGAAAAACAATTTAACATTTATATCATAATTTTAAACATATCCCAAGCACATTATTTGACAAAAATGTTATGTTTTTTATATCATTTTTTTAAATGGGTTTAAACAGGGTCAAAGTTTCTACTTGTATAGATTGTTACAGCCATATTGATGAACTGTGATTTTGGTATGCAACTCTTGAAGGTAATCACTGTAGGGTCTGTAAGTCTCGTTCAATTTTGAAACTTCCTGGTAGATAAATTGAACCCAGAAGATACATTTCTAACAAAAACATGATACTTCAAACAAAAATTTGAATGTCATATCCTGCAAACATCGTGACTCATATGTTCATCAATGGGAAACGTGTCTGAATTTCAATTTTGTCCTTAAAGGGAAAATTCACTAAATTTTGAATAGGACCTTAATTTACTATAAGTAACATTGTGAACATGTTGACCAAGTTTAAAGTAAAAATTCGCACGGGTTTAGGAGAAAAACGATATGTATTATTCATTTCTGCTACAAAGTTTAGCTGAGTGATGTCACTTGGTCATTTTAAAAACAATCATACCACTGTTTATATCGTTTATATCGTTATTTAAAACGTTCGAGTGAGATCATGAAATAACTAATTACTGTAGAAAAACAAGGGCAAGCGTGTTACCCTTTTGTCAAAATCTTATTGTTTCTTCCTGCATAA
>MJUU01041454.1:0-10759 GCA_002080025.1 Modiolus philippinarum
AAGACAAACTTGGCATACTGGCAATATTTTGTATAAATTGTTTGTCTTTGTATTTTGTATCAAAGACAGCAATACTTATGCCATTAAAATGTGAAAATAAAGACAACAAGATCCATAATTTCTGCTTTGTAGTTTAATTAATGGTTGACAAGTTTTTCCAATAAGGAAGGTATCTTCAGGATCTTCAGATGTAACTGTAGTGGCAAAATATGTACACCATAACTGATGTGGTTGTCTTAAATGCCACATGTTCTCATCATAGAAGAAATATATCTATCTATTGCACTAAGGATCCCCTTATCCACGCCACAACAAAAGGTATTGTTTCAACATATATAATTACAGATCATGTAATTGAAAGACACTACACTGCTGTCCTATTACATAGATGTAACTATAAATTTCCATATTACAATTGTGAAAAAAGCAAAACTATTCAAACTTTGACATTTACAAAACAAGTATAGGCTTGAGCCTAAGAAAATTTATCCTTAAAGGTATATAAATTCTTAGTCTGAACTCATCAAAATGCATGTTCTTTAGTCCACATTCAATTAAGATACATGTTTTATTACCTTGTAAATCCTGCATCATTTTGAGCCTAAATTGAACATACCATCCTCTGGACCCTCTGTCTAATATACTACTTAATATTGGTAAACAATTGTTTATAAGATCTGCAAGTAAACAAAGATATATACATCAAGTTCTGCTTATACTTTTCCCATTAAACAGAACATAAATTTTCGGCCCTAAAAATCCCTGAAATAGGGAAGGTTGGCAGACATGAACTAATCCTTGCAGTTTGGAAAACTACAGCAAGATACGCCTTCAATACATAAGAGTAATGATTCATTCACAGCCACAAATCTTTGCCCAACAGTATCTGTTATTTCCAATTTTCTAATGTCATATATAAATCAACCAATCTTCTTATGCATTACTCATAGACTGGCATTAATATGGTATAAGTTGCAAGAATTCTTACCTTTGTTAAACAACCTCAGATCTATATCCAGTTTATTTGGTGTCTGGTATGAATAAGGTATAGGTGGAGGTCTCAGAGCTGAAGTCTGTAAAGAAAGAAGATAATGATTTCTCCCTCTAACAATATCTCCATGACAACTTGTATGTATTTTTGTAACAGCCACAGTTTAAAGATTGTTTATGTTTAACTAAGCTGAAATATAACATGTTTTGTACAAACTTGACCTCAAATAAATTTTTTTCATTGGCTAAAACTTGTCATTTCAAATCCATGTGAAATATATTTTGGGTGGACAAATTTTTGCGTATGAAAATTGTTTTGGAAAGTTATACTAGTGAATGAATGGGTTTCTTTCAAATGGGAGACTGCTCCATGTGAACTTTCAGAAATCTTTTCATTGGCTTTTCTTAAGCATATAATTTATTAATGGATATTTATGTGCCATGAATTGTATATAACCACTTGATACACAATGCAAAATTTAACAGCCAGTAATCAAATATTATATGTTTTGAAGATTGATAATGTTGAAAAGATAGTAATTTATTTCACTTCTAATAAAATAGTGACCACTAACTTGATGCACACCTACTTTCGTAGGCGTGGCATAAAAAGTCATTCATATTTCATTACGTTTTCTTGTATATCAACACATACTGAATGCACATCTTTTGTCATGTTTTATTTTACACAGACATAAAAAAAATCAAAACCTGTAGCATGTATCTAATGTTTGTAACACTGAAATGGACAAAGCTGAAAAGTTTTACTCTCTCAAGTTTGCACAAAATCATTATGAAGCTTATATGGTCTATTATAGTGACTTAAAAGGTTAAAAAACTTCTTAAAAGATCAAGTTTACACAGTCAACTTATACAGTTTATGTGCTTATTAAATTTGAATAGATGGCTAAATACAGGTAATAATATACATTATTTTGTATTAATACATGAATTTGAATCAAGTGCTAAAACATAAATTAATGCTCCCTTTTGCATAGTATCCTTTTAAGGTTTATACACATTTAAATCATAATTAACCATATACACTTAATAATGAATATTGTTACTGTTACTAAGATCAAAGCTTAATTTTTAAATGAATACATCTGAAATCAAATGCTTCAATATAACTTTTGATACAATAAAAACTAGAAGTGGGAGCAGTCACAAGCAACAGCTAATCCCCTTGCCAGCTGTCAAGAAAAAATGGTCATAATAACCCTAACATAATCTAAAGATGTCTGAATGTTGAAAGTACATCAACTGAACATTAAGATCATTGATGAGTAACATGTAGTATCCCAGATATGAACATTAATGGAATTTTTAACCCAAGTCAGTCAAGTGTAAAATGTAGGTCAAAGTGACACAACTATCACCTGAAGCTGCAAGACTCTCAAAGATGCATTCAATGACCAAAGATAATTGATGTGGCACATGTAGTTTCTCAGATATGAACCTCAACGCAAACTATAACCTGGGTCATTGAAGCATAAAATGTAGGTCAGAGTGACCAAATTATCATCTGAAACATCATCATCATCCAAAATGCATCCACTGACCAAAGATAATTGATGAAGCACATTTAGTTTAAAAGATATGAACATTAACACAAACTTTAACCTAAGTCATTGAAGCATAAAATGTAGGTCAGTGTGACCCAATTATCATCTGAAGCAGCATCACTCTCCAAGACACATCCACTGACCAAAGATGATTGATGTACCACATGAATTTATCAGATATGAACATAAATCCATACTTTAAACTGAGGTGGGACAAATGGACAGACACCCTGACAGACAGACGGATGGGCAAGATGCTATGTCCCGTCCCAGCAAGATGCTATGTCCCCGTCCCAACTCCATTGGGCAAGGGGGACAAAAATCCAGTTTGTACCAGCATGATTAAACAAATGGATTTTACCACACGCAAATACATGTATCAATTAAAACTTAAAGTCCAAAATGCTAGACTCAATTTCAAAATGCTGATTTCAATTTTCAAGTCGATAAAATCATACTTGTATGAACAGCTTGAAATATAACAACATACAATTCAAAATATTAATGGTATATCTAAATCTTTTTTCAGTTAAAAGTGTTAAAGCATTAATGACCTTAACCATAACCATCATACAAACTTCCCTTAATTGAGCCTAATTACCTAATCCCTTCCAAATAAGAAATGTCAATATGCAAGTTGGTGAGTGATAATACATGTAAATATTTATACACAATAGCATAAAATTCAAATAAGTACAGATTTGTTTTAAGCTGTTTAATTATTAATTTATAGAAGTCTTTGGGATAATTCAGAAAAGGCCAATAAAGTTTTACAACTAAACAGGGACTGAAAGGTCTGAAAATGCACAAAGAATAGTACTTTTTTTCGATGTAGATAATATATAGCGATACATAACATTCAGGACTTTTCAGAACCTAAAATCAGAGAAAAAACATCTTTGTGAAGATTATATACAGAGACACCCTGACCAAGTTCATGCTCACATCTGGTTTATCACTGGTGTTCTTCTACAATGATTTATCATTTTTACAGCATTTGTCACTGAAGTCTTCCTTTTTGTTTGCGTATATGCATCCCCTAATGTGGTCTTTATTCACAATGAGAATAAAATATTTGGAAATTGTAATTAAAAAATGGAAGAATGTGTCCATGATGCCCCGCCTCCTTACAATCGAAACCCTTAAATTATAAAAGGCATAACTATGTACAATATATATATCAAATAATTATAAAAAAAGGATCTTTCTCCTGTGATAAATGGGCACTGGAACTGGTTTGGTTTTGATATAATGTGTAGTTCCAACAAATAATCTGAGAAACAGTCTTATATGTAATACTAATCTATTTTTAGCAACTGTGACCTTGACCTTGGGGTATCAATGCTAAAATCTATGGGATTATGTCTTTTGTGATAAGAAAGCAAGTGACTAAGTTTGGTTTTGATCAGATGCAGGATACTCAAGTTATCATTCGGAAACTAAAATTTTATTGAAATTTTAGTCTATTTTTAGCAACTGTGACCTTGACCTTGGTGGTACCATTTCGGCAATCATTAGGCTTTTGTATTGGGTGATAAGCAAGCACTAGACCAAGTTTAGTTTTGATCCGATGTAGTATACTCAAATTATCATCCGGAAACCTTTATTTTATTGAAATTCTAGTCTATTTTTAGCAACTGTGACCTTGACCTTGGTGGTACCATTTCGGCAATCAATAGGCTTTTGTATTGGGTGATAAGCAAGCACTAGACCAAGTTTAGTTTTGATCCGATGTAGTATACTCAAGTTATCATCCGGAAACCTTTATTTTATTGAAATTCTAGTCTATTTTTAGCAACTGTGGCCTTGACCTTGGGAGTACCAACCCGTAAATCGATAGGGTTCTGTCTTGGGTGATAAGCAAGCATGTGACCAAGTTTGGATTTGATCCAATGTAGTATATTCAAGTCATCATCCGGAAACCAAAATTTTATTGAAATTTTAGTCTATTTTTAGCAACTGTGACCTTGACCTTGGGGTTAACAACTCAGAAATCAATAGGAATCTGTATTGGGTGATAAGCAAGCATGTGACCAAGTTTGGCTTTGATCAAATGCAGAATACTCAAGTTATCATCCGGAAACCAAAATTTTATTGAAATTTTAGTCTGTTTTTAGCAACTGTGGCCTTGACCTTCGGGGTACCAACCCCTAAATTGATAGGGTTCTGTCTTAGGTGATAAGTAAGCAAGTGACCAAGTTTGGTTTTGATCCTATGTAGTATACTCAAGTTCTCATCCGGAAACCTTAGTTTTATTGAAAATTTAGTCTATTTTAGCAACTGTGACCTTGACCTTGGGGTTAACAACTAAGAAATCGATAGGAATCTGTATTGGGTGATAAGCAAGCATGTGACCAAGTTTGGCTTTGATCAAATGCAGAATACTCAAGTTGTCATCCGGAAACCAAAATTTTATTGAAATTTTAGTCTATTTTTAGCAACTGTGACCTTGACCTTTTGAGTACCAACCCGTAAATTGAAAGGGGTTCTGTCTTTGGGGATAAGCAAGCATGTGACTAAGTTTGGTTTTGATCCTATGTAGTATACTCAAGTTATCTTCCGGAAACCAAAATTTTATTGAAATTTTAGTCTATTTTTAGCAACTGTGACGTTGACCTTGGGGGAACCAACCTGGAAATCGATAGGGTTCTGTCTTGGGTGATAAGTAAGCATGTGACCAAGTTTGGTTTTGATCCGATGCAGGATACTCAAGTTATCATCCGGAAACCAAAAAGATGGATGTACGGACGGACGTACGGATCAGGGTAAACCTTAATGCCCCCGACCACCTAGCAGCAGGGGCATAAAAATTGTAAAATATTTGAAGCTGAAGTTTACATGTGGTAAGAAATATCTTATCTTTTCTGGAACGGATAAGAAATATTGTATCCTTGCTGGAATGGAAATGACATCCATGTTGTGTATTTTTTTCTGGCCTTTCTAACATGCTGAATATAAATTCTTTTTATGGACTGCAACATAATTTTATATATCAAAGCCATAATCAAAAATTTCTATTGCATCAGATAGTGTTGGATCTAATTGTAGATTTGAAAAGTTCAACTAAAAAATTCATTTCCGTTGCCATGTGATCTTCATTTCATAAAACATGGTGGTTCTTTCAAATACATTTTTGCAATGTCTTTGCACGAAAACATTTTTACTTTTGTAAGATTAAGACTATACATTTATAAAACCAGTGGAACTTATGGTACAGTAATCGTGTGAATATCAAATAAACAGCTGCACCAAGAGCGCATGATACACCCGTCCCCACTTTAAAGCAAACTGATTAACTGATTCTTGAAATTAAAACTCCATATGAACAAACATGACAAGGGACTTCTGATATGTATTAATTATTTCATCTGATGTTAAACAGTCAAAAATGTATATTGGTTTAGGGGTAGTGATGTCTTAAAATAAAAGAATATCAATGTGTAGACAGAAATTGCAATTTCATACTTTTTTGAAATAATTAAAGTCCTATAACTCTAGAACGAAAAATTCTTCCACAAAATAAAACGATAGGAATCTTTCTTCTGTCATATCCAACAATCTTGCAAAGTTTCAAGAAAAATGAATAAAGCATTTTCTAGCTAGAATATGATGTGTGGACGGAAATGGTATTTCAGGCTTTTTTTGAATAATCAAAGTCCCATAACTTTGGAACGAAAAATCCAACAACAAAATAAAATGATAGGGAGCTTCCTCTTGTCATACCCAACAATCCTGCAAAGTTTAAAGAAAAATGATCAAAGCGTTCTCTAGTTAGAGAACGACATGTGGACGAAAATTGCAGTGTCAAGCTTTTTTTAAATAATAATAGTCGCATAAATCTGGAAGGAAAATCCAAAGACGAAATAAAACGATAGGGAGCTTCCTTCCTCATACCCAACAATGCTGCAAAGTTTCAAGAAAAATGTTCAAAGCCTTCTCTAGTTAGAGTACGATATGAGGGCGAAAATTGCAATTTCAAGATCAAAGTCCCATAACTCTAGAAGGAAAAATCCAACGACTTAAAACAATAAGGAGCTTTCTTCCGTCATACCCCACAATCCTGCAAAGTTTCAAGAAAAATGTTCAAAGCATTCTCTAGTTGGAGTACGACGTGTGGACAGACGGACAGACAGACGGACGGACACTGGTATACCATAATATGTCCTGTCAAAGACGGGCGTATAAAAATTAAAAATATATGGAAATGGAATCAAATTTACAATCTGTAAGTGTTGAATAGGACATAGAAAAAAATTGTTGAGCGATTATACGCTTGAGCATGAACTGGGATCATTTTAAGGGTAAATGCTAGGGTATTATGGTTAATAATTTTATGGGTAAAATCTAGCATATTATCTATAACTGACAATGGTAAATGTGTATAGAAAATAATTTCCTCTCCATCTACATGTGTTAAAAGCCAAGCTTTCTATATGAATGTTAGCAATAGTATGCTCAAACTTACACCACTGATACCAATACATGCAGCATTGTCATTTTTCCCCTTCAAACATAAAAATTAAATTTAAATTTTTACTTCAAAAAATTGTAGCATGAAATAATTGTATTTTTTTATAATGTTGAATAGCACATGAAAGTGGATTGTTTTAAGTGTGTGTAAAAATATTAATGACAGACACTTAGAATTTTTTTTCATTAATTGCTGCTCAATTCATTGTTGAATGTATTATAATTGAGAGATAAGACTGTAATATGTTATTATATTGTACTTCACATGAATTTCCTTAATTTTGATTGGTTAACTGTAGGTATGGTATTTTGGTATACCACCCCTCTGTTGAGTATACCACCCTTCTGTCGAGTATACCGCCTGCTGTCATTGTACAGTGACATCATTGAAGTAGTAATATAGTCAATGGAGAAGGTAATGTCCGAAAAAATGGTGGATGTTTCCGAAAATATTTTTCCCTTTTCCGAAAATTTTTGTTCCCTTTTCCGAAAATTAAAATTAGGACTTTTCCAAAAAATTATTACATGCCTCTTGTTTACAAACAAAAACATGTATGCTATATGATTATAAGAGAAACATCGTGTAGCATCAGGAACAGCTACCCGCACTGTAGGTGGAAAGGTATGCAAGATGACAACTCATCTTCAATTTAAGTTTCATTTTAAAGTGAGTCTGCCATTATATTTACGACAAAACTGTCGTCATTCTCATAAACACAAACAAAGGCTGACCTGGTCAGTCGCTAAAAAATGCACCTACATTGACTGTAAAATTTCAAACACAATTCGCCATAGAACTCCACAACAAAACACATATAACAAAAAGAAACCAAAAGTCAACAACGATAGGAAATTGGGACAAATGGACTGCAAAGGCCATCTCTATCGATCAACCAGTTTTAGAAGCCTCCCTTTATTCTGTGTGTAATAAACAATCATGAAAAAATAAAACCACTTTATTAAACAGAACCTGGTACAAAGCATAACTTTGAAAGTTTTACCTGTAATAAAATTTTCGGAAAAGGGATGTCAGGTTTTTCAGAAACGTCCATTCAGGAATTTTACTTTTTTTCTGAAATGTCCTACGCTCATAGTCAAGATGTTCAGTATAATACCAGAGGCTCCCTGGAGCCTATATCGCTCACCTGGCTTTCAGTTGCCACAATCAAGCTAACATTGTAAATTATACAGCTGAACTTCAGTCTCTCAAACTTTGGCAAAGCAGAGCAAACACCACCATTAACTTGGACTATATTTCAAGTCTGATCATGTTTTACTGTACTTCTTTGTTGGGCTTTTTTGACAAAAATTCTAAGGACCACTTTCCACACCAGTTTTGAAGTCGAGACATCATTTGGTAAATGGCAGTCAACAACAATTTTTAACACCATATCTTTTAAGTTACGACATCAATATCTATTTGGAAACCAAATTTCATTGATATCCGACAATGTTGAATTTTCACGCCTTTTTGGTGGCCATTTTGAAAATGGCAGTCAACAAACAATTTTGAACACCAGTTTGCAGTAGTGACATCAATATCCACTTGGAAACCAAATTGAGATCAGACAATGTTGATTTGGCAGACATTTTGAAAATGGTGGTCAACGAACAATTTTTAAAATCAGTTTTGAAGTTGTTACATCAATACCTTTTTGGAAACCAAATTTCATTGAAATCGAACAATGTTGAATTTACTGTCTTTTTGGCGGCCATTATGAAAATGGCAGTTAACAAACAATTTTCAACACCGGTATTGCAGTAGCAACATCAATATCCAGTTGGAAACCAAATTTCATTGAAATCAGACAATGTTGAATTTTCCTGCCTTTTTTGGCAGCCATTTTGAAAATGGCAGTCAACCAATAATTTTCAACATCAGTTTTGAAGTTGCCATAGCATTGCAAACATTTTATCAATTGACACTTAACCTTCATCTTCTATAGTTTTGGAAATAAAAGATGAAAACAGTGTTTTCCTTTTTTGCCAAACGAAAGGTGGTTGTTTTGAAATTGAAGGTAGCCGGCTATAATAGCCGGCTGTCATAGCCGCCTTTGTAGATTTGCAGTATTTGCGTGTTGTATTTTCGTCATGTATATAAAAGACTGTAACTTTATTCACTTGATACATATGTAAAATAAAAATAATAAATTTTCGTTTTGTTGTGATTTGACAGTCAAGTTTTAAATCCATTCAAGTTTTATTTTGAGGTTTTAATGAGTAAAGCAAACTTCTGTTTTCTAGCCATGACCACTTTTTGTACTTATGGCATATGGAACTAAAATGCGATTCGTTTATTACCATAAACTATTTGAAATCCTTTCGTATTTATCATCCATTTGGTTTTATACTCGCTGTTTTGATCGTTTTCTCATGTCATATTCAAATTGTATGGTAGTCCCCATTTGGATGATTTCTGTAAAGGTTCGTTCTCTTAGCTTTAAATAATTTCATCCGGTAGCTTTCCATTTCATTCTGTACGAAGGAAATCAACGATTCTGTTTCTTTTTTGTTCGGATCCGCCATTTTGTCTAATGAAAACAACTTGTAGTAAATCAGCTGATTGGAATACTAATAAAGGAACTACGACGGCGAGGAACTGAAAATATCCGTTTTTACCGACCACCTTGACGAAGCCAAAGGTGGTCAGCTTGCAAGAAAACCTGGTCGGCAAAGCCAGCTTAAATGGCGAATGGAAAACACTGGAAAAATATGAAAATTTTGAAAATTCCGTGAAAAAAGGGCAATAACTCCTACAAGGGTTTTTGGATTCTCTTCAAAATTTCAGGGTGGGTAGATCTTGACATGCTGAACATTTTTGCAATTAAAGTTGACTTGTATCTCTTATAGTTTTTCTGATAAAAAATTAATAAGTTAACATTTTGCAAATTTTACAGAAAAAGGGCAATAACTCCAAGACAGGTTTTTTGGATTTTCTTCGAAATTGCAGGGCAGGTAGATCTTGCTATGCTGAATACTTTTGCCCCGTCAGATTTTTGATATCTGTAATGGTTTTTGAGTTATTTGCAAAAAACAGCAATTTACCCTTATGTTCTGTTTTTAGTAACAGCAGCCATGTTGTTTGGTCTTCGGACTATAAACACAATTTTTAAACTGCATACCCTGGTGATGCTTCAGGCCAAGTTTGGTTACAATTGGCTCAGCAGTTTCAGAGGAGAAGATTTTTGAAATTGTTGACGGACAAGGGACGACGGACGGACGACGGACGACGGACGCAAAGTGATGGCAAAAGCTCACATGGCCTTTAAGGCCAGGTGAGCTAATAACACATGCTGCCTTTGATTTCATTTTTTAATACACTCAGAAAAGAATATAACCCCAACAACCGTCTCAGGTGATATACTTCCTTCATGTGGTAATCTAGTATATTTGCAATATCCTCAATTGCAGACAGTATGTGTATAATAATAATAATAATATTGATTAACAAGAATATGTGTCTAACGGACACAATGCCCCGCCTCACAACTATTTTAAACAATGCTATATTTAGTGATCAGTAAAGCAAGAATTTGGTTGCATGTATATATTTTTATTATGATTTCTGTTTAATGATAATAGCATACATCCTTCACATAAAAGAAACTTAAACCTATGAATAAACCTCAAATCAACCCCCTTTTTCTGTGATCAGTGAAGAATGAAGTTGGTGGCATTGGTAAATTATTATTATGATTTTTGCTTAATCATACCCTAATGAGTATTTATATAAA
>MJUU01041454.1:28836-49990 GCA_002080025.1 Modiolus philippinarum
TTTACCAAAATTGGAACCGCCTTTCAGAATCCTAAGTTTTCAGAATTTTGTTTTTTACCAAACACTTGTCAGAATATAAGATAATATGCCAAAATTTAAGAAAAAATATGTGTCTTTGACATTTTCAGGAAATTTACCAAAGTTGGAACCGGAACCAAAATTCTAAAAGCTTATTGCAAATCTATAGACTATATGCAACAATTCTGCATAAAGATTTGATCCCTAAATCCAAAAAAGTAGGAGGAGTTTTCGTCACATGCCACATGTGTCTAATCCACATCTTTGGGTCTTTGTTAAAATTGACATCATGAGGCCTCTTGTTTGCACAAAGACCAATATCAAAAATCCGAAAGCTTATTGCGCATCTACAGACTATATGCAACAATTCTATAACAAAATTAAATCCCTAAATCCATAAATGTAGGAGGAGTTTGTGTCACATGCCACATGTGTAAAAATTGACATCATGGGGCCTCTTGTTTGCACCAAGACCAATATCGAAAATCCGAAAGCTTATTGCGCATCTGCAGACTATATGCAACAATTCTACAACAAAATTAAATCCCTAAATTTAAAAATGTAGGAGGAGTTTGAGTCACAAGAAAAGTGTGACGGACGGACGGACGGACGGACGGAGGGTATAACATTATCCCCGAACTTTCTTCGAAAGTGCGGGGATAATAACCTAGTTGACCATGTTGACTGAATAAAACATGAAGATATCAAAACTATTTTGAAACATGAAACCATACTTCTTTGTTTTCTCATCTCTTTATTTGCTCATTCTTTGTAATACATTGTAACTATAGACTTTCATTGAATAACATCAGCAACAAAAGTACCATTTTGCATTTTACTGAAAATATTAATATATTTGTTCAGTTCACTACAACCAGAATTGTTATGATATAAATTTTAAATAAATTCATATCAATTTAAAGACACATATGGACCCTAACTGATGTCTCACCTGTCCTTGTTTGGCTACTAAATTGAAGTGAAAACTCAAACTGACCTGATCAGAAAAATTAAACATGATCACTAGACTGTGAAAGTGGGGTAAGGGACAAAAGCATGTACTTTCCAAGACCGACCCACATACCAAATACCATTGACCTATCACTAATAGATACTAGTTAGGAAGCTTAGAATGCTCATTTGACAGTGACATTGGGGTCACATACAAAAACTATATAACAGACTGTCATACCAACATACCAAATATCATTGAAGTACCATTAATAGTTACTAAGAAATAGACCTAATGATAAAACCTAACCATGATGCACTAGACCATGAAATTGAGGTCAGGGACAAAAAACATATCCTGTATCTTCTACATCATGATTGATTAAGTAGGTGTTTAAAACAATCAATCAATCAATTTTATCAAATATGCAATATTCAGGAAATAGAAATCAACGGACTGACAATATACAATATGTTCTAAGATAATTATACCTGTGGTTCCATCCTTCTGTTCATATCTGTCATTGTCAAGTCATGTTATTGTCGTTCCCTAAAATTATAAAAATAGAAGTATTAATTACAACTAACATCATAACATTAAAGTAACAAGAGAAAAATTGTAAATGGTTTGAAGTCCAGAAGTCAGCAAAGGCTTGATTATATAATTTCTGTAAACCAACTTTCATTTGTGAGCAATTTATTAAATTGTTGTGTGTTATTTACTTAAAGAGAAGTAACCTATCACAAGAATGACAGTCATGGACCATTTAATTTGACTACTGATGGAAACAGTTGGAAATATCCTATACTGAGTCATGTTATATAGATATATTTCCTCAGAGACATATAATTAAAGAGATTGGCAACTCTACTATCACCCCATATAAGTCACAACGAACCTAGAACTTCTTAAACTGCTTTTAATTTAGTCGAAATATTTCTAACCGAAAAGTGAACTGTTCTCCTAAATAATTTTATAGTACAGTTTAGAATATAGGAATGAACAAGGGATCTGTGAGCCAATGCTCACTAGCAATACCCCCGCTCTCAACTTCAAGCATCTAATGACCTAACTAAGTTGGTAAACAAAATGTAGTTCCTCACAAGTCTTAAAATGCATTCCACAATATGGCNAGATATTGGCAAAGAAAAAAAAAAAGATATTGGCAAAAAAAACCAAAAAACAAAAAGATATTGGAAAAAAAAAAAAGATACTGGCAAAGAATACGGCGACTCCGTGTGAAAATCTATAGACGATGACCATTGTGTCCCATGTTGACTTTTGAAACTCCTCTTTTGTGATTATAACTTCCTAGTTATGAAAACTGGAAAGTATTTCACCTTGTGGGTAGAGTTTAGATACTTTTATTATGCCATGTTTTATCGAGATATTAATGATTTATTGTTGTGAAGTGGAAGTTTTATCGAATTCTCGATGGCGGCAGGATTTGCTGAGAATTTGTAATGTTGTCAATCTCTTTAATTATATGCCTCTGATTTCCTATACAACTAAATCATGTGAATTCATATCCTGTTCAAATGCTTCAATTGGAATTTGAGTAACAATTTTGAAGGAGTTGCATATTAACAGATTAATAGCTAGAGCTGTTGCCGAATAGCAGCCAGTTATACCCCCGATAACTGAACCCTGAATTAATATAGCAAGAGTAAATTTAAGTGTGTGTGGGCACAATACAGTTGTGAACACAGTACAAATCTGGACACAATGCTAGTATTGACACATTGATATACCTCCGCCTTTTTTCAAAAAATATTCAAAGACAAATTACCTCCCCTTCACATTTTGAGGTGGTGTACTACAACTGTGTAACATTTCACAAAAATCCAGCAGCCATTTAGGAGAACATGCCCTGACAAGGTTCGCCCCCACCCCACTTTTTGCCAAAAAATTAAGACAAATTATCTCCCCTTCAAAATTTTGGGCAGCAACCATATCACTTCATGCAAATCTTCAGATGGTGTAATACAACTGTGTAACATTTCTTCAAAATCCAAGCAGCCGTTTAGGAGAACAAGCCCTGACAAGGTACATGGACGGACAGACAGATGGACGCACAGGGTGATTCCTACATGTGGCATGACAGATGTAACAAAGTTTGGGGGTAAAAAGAGTTATTTTTGTCTCACTAAACAGCTAAAATCATCAAAATCTAAATTTCAAGTATCAGGTGAACAACTAGATCTAGATCAGGTAAACATTATCCTATCCTAACTGTTACAAAATGGAATTTATACAGGAGAATGTGGCATGAGAGATGTAGCAAAACTCACAATAAATCATGTACAAGCACTAACAGGAGAATGTGGCATCACACAGACGTAGCAAAACTCACAATAAATCATGTACATGCACCAACAGGAGAATGTGGCATGATAGAAGTACATGTAGCAAAACTTACAATAAATCATGTAAATGTAGTGTACCAACAGGTGAATGTGGCCTGATAGATGTAGCAAACTCACAATAAATCATGCACATGCACCAACAGGAGAATGTCATGATAGATGTAGCAAAACTCACAATAAATCATGTACATGCAACAACAGGAGAATGTGGCATGAAAGATGTAGTAAAACTCATAATAAATCATGTATATGACTACATGTACCAACAGGAGAATGTGACATGACACCGACATAGCAAAACTCACAATAAATCATGTACATGCACCAACAGGAGAATGTGGCATGATAGATGTAGCAAAACTCCAAATAAATCATGTACATGTAACAGCAGGTGAATTTTGGCATGACAGATGCAGCAAAACTCACAATTAATCATGTACATGTACCAACAGGTGAATGTGGCGTGACAGAGTTAGCAAATCTCACAATAAATCATGTATATGTAGCAACAAGTGAATGTGTCATGACAGATGTAGCAAAACTTACAATAAAGCATTGTACATGTACCAACAGGTGAATGTATCATGACAGATGTACATGTAGCAAAACATACAATAAATGATGTACATGCACCAAAACGAGAATGTGGATTGCAGACATAGCAAAACTCACATAAATCATGTACATGCACCAACAGGAAGAGGTGGTATGACAGATGTAGCAAAACTCAGTGTAAGCACCATCATTTCAAAAGCAATTGTCAGTGTTTTCACTCATAATCAGACTAGGGAGACAGGCAATATAAAAAAACATCTCTGGCTTCGAATCCAAAAATGGATTACAGAACCACATCTTTTAGCCAAAACATCCATGTCCAATGTTATCCAATTGGCCATAATGTCCTGCTTCGACATATAATTAAAGAGATTGGCAACATGACGAATTCACGTGAAATCACGACGCCATCGAGACTTCGATAAAACTTCCCCTTTCACAAGAATAAATCGCCAATATCTCAATAATATATGAAAATATCATAATAATACTATCTAAACTCTACCAACAATGTAAAATACTTTCCAGTTTTCATAACTAGGAAATTGTAATCACGGAAATAAAAGAGGAGTTTCAAAAGTAAACAAGGCACACCACGATCTTGGTCGTCAGATTTCCACATGAAGTCTCAGCTTTATTTGTCAATATCTTTTTTGTTTATCAATATCTTTAATTCAAATTTTCTAAACTAATAATTCAGAAAAACAATCTACTTTTCTGTTTAGAAATATGTCAACTAAATTAAAAGTAGTTCAAGAAGTTCTGATGTGGCTGTATCATGTTTGTTGTGATTAGTATGGCATGATAGCATGATAGTAGAGTTGCCAATCTCTATAATTATATGTCTCTGGTAGTAGGTAGTAGATATATAGCCAGTAAAAATCGACTGAGCTAAAATGAACAGTTAGACTTAATAAGATTTTTCAAGTATACTACGAAACATTATATTTCATATTTTCATATGTTTTGTTGCAAAATGAAAAATAACAGATCAATATTTGAAAAATATTTTTTGAATGATAACTATATTCTTTCAGAAACTGATGACATTGTAGTATTTAACTTATGAACAATATTGCAATGTAGTAAATATGGACACTTTGTAATGAGAACTTTATGTATTGAAGAGATAGACACACATCATGTTTCATAACTTATTGTAACTGTTTTAACTGTATATATTATGAAGTATTTTAATAAGCGAGCGAAGCTCGCTCTTTATGGTAGAAATGTGGTAAAAAATAATCTTTTTGAAATAGCTATAAATAGATCATAGCTATAAATAGATACCATTTCACGCTGTTCAAATCTTTCGTCAAACATCGCCGACTCTCGCGTGACTATTCATCCAACATGGCAACCTGGTTCCCACAATCCTTTGTGTTTTTTTAGAACATGTAAATATGCGTTCGTCCCGATCATTTAAAAAATGTCAATGTCATTTCAATCAATTGATCGGTTTGTTTATTTCAAGTGTCACTTTTCCCTTTCAATTAACTTTTGTTCTAAATAAAGCCAACTACATGAGAAACAATATGCACTGATACAAACGTTAAAATTAGCATAAATTAAATCAACAAAAACGACGAACGAGGATCTCATGACTGATGGCCTTAAGTTGCTATAAAGTTAGCAAAAAAATGCATTCGGAAACACACATGCATGCAATCATTTATCAAAAATATGTCCATCTAACACCTCGAGTGAACTCAAAGGTGAAATTACTATCCATGATAAAATGTCTTACCTTGAAATTAGGATATCGCTTTCCTTAGTTTTAACGCTCCCATAATCGTGTATATTTGACTGAATACTTTCAAATTAAATGGCATTAGGCTTTAAGATATCATAATGCTCAAATGATTATGAAAATTGTCAATTGTCAAAGCGTCTGCTACCCCTACTACCGACAACTGCATAAAATCAAAGAACTGAAGTGCTGTTGAGATTGCAATGCATTCTGAGATGACAAATGGTGATAAATATCATGTTGAGATCGTGAATTATGAATAAGATTAAGTGTAAATTTGATCTTTTTCACTGAATGGATGAGTGTATTTAGGAGACTTGAACAGACTTGGTAGGTCTCACACATCGCCATTGCCAATAAAATAAAACGTTGTTCGGATACAATGAATTCAATTTCTTTAAAAAAACCAACACTATACATATTTCCACTGCTTTGTAATTTATCCAGGTTACACTAAATATTTATTGAAGGACACCAAGTTACACATGTCTCAAATATACCCCTCTTGTTACTCATGTCTTCTTCCTCCGTTCTGTTTTAACTCACCTGGGTCAAAAAACAAAATGAAATATTACAGAACCTGGAGGTTCTAGCAAATCTGGTTGTCGTTTGGCAAAGCCAGAATATTTCGGGATCAACCCTTTAACTTGAAGGGGGGGTGGAGTATGGTTTTTTCTTAACAGAAAATTTATTTTATTTTGTTTTTTTAACTTTTCAGCAAAATATATTTTTTATCAAAATTAGCATTATATTTTTGGGCAGAAAGCCCCCTTCAGATTTTTTTCATTGTTATTGCAGCCAAAAAATTTTTTTCGCATAAAAACAGCTTCAAAATATTTTTTTGGAAAAAATCATAGTCCCCAGGCTTTCAAGTTTAAAATGGCCGGTGCCTTATTTCTGAAAATTTAAGAGTCAGATTTTTTTTTCAGGGAATTAATATTTATTTTCAAATTTTTACCATACTCTACGTAGAGTCTGGCTGCAAGAAGGTGTATGCAAGAGTATTCGTTTTTAACTTTTATTTGGGACTGAATGTCTATTTTAAAACTAAAAAAAAGGTCAGACCCCTTCAGAATAAAACGGTTATCCCCTAAATTAAATATTTTATTAAACTTTCATCTCTCATTAAATACATAAAGCATGTAAAACAAAATAAAAAATAGAGCAATTCTAACATTTTCCAAATAGAATTACAAAAAACTATTATAAAAACATAAATAAAATATACAAACACTATGTACACAAAGAAATGAACACAATTGTTTACAAAATAAGAAATTGCTGAATATATGAATATTTGAAATGAAATACTAGCAGCTTTTGGCATGTAAAAACGTTTACATTGGAGATATCACCCGCAAACAAATACTTCAGGGTGAAAAGGGTAATGAAAATAATTAAATAAAACTTCTCTAACAAGACAAACATCATCTTCAGAACCAGTAGTATCTTACCTTTACCTTTACTTTCAGTAATTCCAGTATGTAAAGTCCGATAAAAATTATGTTGAAACATGCTCCCGATATAGTACAATTTAAAAAAACAAGTTCCATACCATAAATTACAGGGAAGGATTCGATTTGACATACCATCCTTTGGATGACAGTATATGGTTGGGGTGCTGCGGAACTTTAGAGTAAGTGAGAACCGAACCATCAGTCCAAAAAGACATCCAATGACAATGGCAGCGTCGGAAAAACAAAGAAACAAAGACATAACATGAGATCTTATTATCATTGTGCCATTTTTTGTATGTGCATATCTATGGTATGAACTTAAAAAAACTATCAACACAAATACCATAAAAGCTTAATGTTTTGTGCAGCTAATGCTGCACAAAAGATAAAATTCAAAATATTTGACCCCATCACTAAGAAGTCATATTTTGGGACAGCACCTCTGAGAAACTCCTTCTCTCCCCCTTTTTCATTCAAAGAATCCCCAATGAAACCACTGGGCCGATAGGAACAAAACTTTGTCACAATGGTCCTTGGGTACCAGTACCCTTAAATACTTTTATCCATTGCATAGGTCTGCATCCAATCCAAGATAGCCACCAGCAGGGCAAAAAATTTAACATTTGTTCCACCATGGAAATGCATTTAAAGACTTGGTCTCTTAACATGCTTAAACCACTGATCAAATAGACGATATTCCACTTTCAAATTTTTGGGCAATTGTCGACATCTTACCCCAAATCTACTGGAAACTGGTACCTGATGTCAGTTGAGCGTAATATAGGAATTCTCCTATTTATTTTCTTGACCTTAAATAATTTGGTTGGAGATGACCCGACTGGGGTAAAATGTTGGTAAAATGTTCGGCTTTTTTCCAATCATAAACACCTTTCATATGTTGAAAGAATTTATTCCCTTTGCCCTCATACAGCGGGACACCACTGATTTTTACCCCGTTTGACCTCTTTGACCCGCCATTCTAATACCCGGAACCTTCCGGAATTAGACTTTTGGAAGAACATTTATTGGAACCAAACTTGATAACAATTAACTTTAGGAGATCCCTTCAATATTTGTGTCCATCAGGACAGCATGCTCAAAATTCAAGATATCCATCAATGGGAAAAGATGATTTTCATCGGACCCTAATAAGAAATTTATGTTATTATGATCTCTGAAACTGATTTTTTTATGATGTCGGTCATGGTCTGTGAGCAATACAGTCATTTGAGAGTCTCTCCTTTATTCTTCGCTTGCTTTTAAGGTTGCACCTTCATCATATTAAAGATAAAAAAAAAGGTGGCTGGCTGAAGTGCTAGAGGTCCCGGGTTCAATCCCCAGGTGTGACCATTGCAATTTTGTAAGGAGATTCATGCTCTCCGGTTACGGTATAAAGTATAATGTATATTTTTGTGACTGAAGCCGATGAGGAAAGGGCTATTACATAGTTGTAACGTCCTTTTTGATATAAGAACTCTTTCCAAAATCAGGCTAGGTAACATTTCCCGATCGGGAATCCTTGCCTAGATCTAGCTGTCAGTAACATTTTTCTAAGAGTATGTAAATGTATATTGCGACTAATGTCGAAAATTTTGATGAAAAAAAGAGCTATAAATGTAACATTTAGATTCTAACGTTTTTTCGATAAACATGCACTTGCTAAAACGAAGTTTCATACGTTTTTTCCATCAAAGGGACCTTTTTTTCCCTTTCTAACTGCAAAATCTCGGGATTCATCAGTCGAGGACGAGATTTTTAGTTTACTTCCTTTTCCGGTTTAACAATCACGTCGGTATCATGAAATTTCGAATGGGCTTTACAATCGAGATAAATCCTATTTTACCTCCACTTATTCTGCTTAAACATATATACAAAATCACAAATAGAATGTCAACAATCAAATGATTGGTTTTGACAACTGCAAGGAGAAAATATTCCTCTGTTTTTCCTTTCTTGTTGGGAGACGTACTGTGGTAATCCTGTACAAAGAGATAGAGGGCCTTTTTTTTCAAAGACAGGTGCTCCACGATTTGGACCTAAATGCTTTAAAAGTAATTCACAGAATTCCCCCAATTTAAATTTTTTTGGTTATGGTAGTTGAGGTATAGTCAAAGGCACTTTTTCATAAAAAAAATGTCAAACACTCCCTCTCGCCTTCCACGTGGAGAGGGAGGGTTTGACATTTTTTTATGAAACAGGTGCCTGTGGGTATAGGGTCATTTCAAAAAATGTGTCCCTACCTGATCTTCTTGACCAATCGAAATGCAGTGATGTTGTGACCGATTCATTGTTTCCTTATCAATAATTGACAGTTCCTTTGTAAAAAGATAACACAATGCTACATTGTGTATGAGTGTATACGATATCTTGTCTGTTGCCTTCCACATTTGATCGAGATTGTGTTTTCGTTAACACAGAAGCTGACAAAAGATATACACATCACAAACTGACGGCGGGGACAAATTTATTGAATCAGTTCTAGTGGTACTTGATATTTAGCCTAAAGTCTGTCTCACTTCCTTTAGATAATAGGATTTTAGCTTTATTTTTACACCAATCTTTATCATATTTGGTATGTAAATCAAAAATGACCATACATAACTGAAAAATGTTGAATTCGCCGTTTACGGCATACACAAAACTCTGCAGTCATGTGCATTTTCACAATTTTTTTCGAACAGGTGAAAATTTCTAAGTGTTGGATTGTCCTATTTTAAGGGCGACCAAGTAACTTGATAAAATAGATGACCCGAGTTGACCTACCTATTAATAGCAAGGTGTACTCGTTCGGGGTTAACAATTGTAATCCACGGATACTTTGTAAACACCAAATAGAAATTAGCAGTACATTAACAATTTGTTTCAAATATTCCTTTTGCGTTAAATGCATGCATATTTCAATTACATATTTGGGTATTTTGTTGAATTATTTCATTTACGGGTATGTTTTTTCTTTAATTAAAAAGGGGAAGTCCAAGCACATGGTAAAAGCCAAAGTGAGACTTGTTTATCATCTGACTTCATGTAATACCTGCCAATACCTATTTCAGAATGGTCCAGTCTTCTCGATAATGGTGCGCCGAAAATATTATCCCTTTAAAAGCATTGAGCATTTTTAAAAAGTATTTTTTCTTTCCATATGCAATGGGAATCATCAAAGTAAAAGTGGTTTCAGAAGTGTACAATATTTTTATACAACCATGTAAAATCCAGTGCCGAAGTATGCAATATTAAAGTCAGCAGAAGAGAATTTCCATTATCTAAAGGAAGTGAAACAGACTTTAGAGTTCGAATAACTTTACTGTACAGAATTGCAGAATGTTTCATTTAACAACATGGTTTTGTGTGAAAGCCTTTTTCCTTACATGACTTATTTGTTAGTTTCTCTTCTTAAAAATTTGACACTGCATCATTTAAAGAGATAAAGCTGATGTAGGCTCTAAAAATGGATTCCTTAGTCCTGCAATATAGAACATCACGCTGTTTCTTTTTTACATATACTTACTTTTAATGTGCAGCTTGAGGTTTTGATGAAACTTTACAGGAAGGACACTATATAGATGTGTGCATGAAGGAATATAATTATTGTCCGAAACCAGGAAGGGGAGATAATTGGACTTTGACTTTTATTTGATTCCCTATGTATGGGTTACCTTGTAAGTGCAAGATTCCGTTTATTTTCCGGATCAGGTTGGTGATTTACCAAATAAAATTTTTAAAAACTTCCGACCTACTGACACTAATTTTTTTAGCTCACCTAGCCTAAACGGCCATGTGAGCCTTTGCCATCACTATGCGTTCGTCGTTTGTCCGTCCATCAATATTTTCAAAAAATCTTCTCCTCTGAAACTCCTGGGCCAAATGTAACCAAACTTGACAAACAACATGGTCACCATTGCTTAACATAGAACATGGGGATAAATTGCAGTTTTTGGCTAATAACTCGAAAAATGTTACAGATATCAAAAATCTGACATGGAGTAAAAATGATAAGCATGATAAGATCTACCCACTGTGCAATTTTGAAGAAAATCTGAAACCCATCTCGGAGTTACAGCCCCTTTTCCGTAAAATTTTCAAAATTTTTGCATTTTTAATTTTTATGCCCCCAGATCGAGGATCGGGGGGCATATTGTTTTTGTCTGTCTGTCTGTGCGTCCCAAACTTAAACCTTGGCTATAACAGGTTGGGAACACTCTCCCAAACAGGATATTATATCCCAAACGGGTTATTAATTTCATACAGTAATATCACTTATTTTGGATTTAAGCCAATTTGACACAAATGCGCACCTTTTAGATCAGTTCAAACAACTTTTGTTTAAGAATCTTATTTTTGTTCAGTTTCTGAGATTTATCCCCCAGAAAATGACTATTTCAGGGTTAGAAATTAACTTTTTTCCTCCAGGGGCCAGCTGGGGCCCTAACTTTAAATTTCTAGGGGCCCAGATTTGAACATAAAATGCTGATGTTTCAATATGATGTGTATTCTTTTCAATTGGTTTGTTGTGATTTTTGTGCGAGTATAACTATTGTTAATGGAAGTATAATGAGGATACTCCAGTGGTTTGTGATACACATTACGTTTTTTGGGTTCCTTAACCCCACTGATAAAGTTCCACATTTTGAACCAAAACAAAATAATGGAACGGCGTCTGCATTTTTCCGGTATTTTGAATAAAAGTAAAAATGAATCGGGAAATCAATACATTGTTGGTGGTATCAAGGACCTACTAATATTGTGTTTACACAATATTTTTTTCACACATTTTTACGCAATATATGTTAAATTTTTTGACGGAATATCAAAATGTCGTCAATTCATAACACTTCTTGTACTTTGGTTTTCAGACCATATCATGAAAATACATTCGTAACTTCTCGTCCATTACCAAGGTACTGTAGGTGTAGGAAGATGACCGAGTAGTTACCAACTATGAAGCAAACGGGCTGGGAGTCACCGCGATGTTAACCAATCGTAATTACATTTAGAGCGAGAGAACCTGGCACTGTATTCTTTAGAAATAACCGTTATCACACGTTTACCCAACTGTTTCAAAATTGTCTAGTCGCCAACTGGGCGAGCAAGACTAGGAAAAAGGTTTGCCCAGCCAGAACTCTAGGGCCACGGGCGACTGGGCGACCGCTAATTTATTTCCCTGTATTTTCTTGGGGATCAATCTCGAAAACCAAACACAAGAGGGGAAACTTCCTAAACAAAAGTTGTTGATACTGATCAATTTGCTTGCGCATTTGTGTCAAATTATCCAAAATAAGTGATATTACTGTATGAAATTAATAACCCGTTTGGGAGAGTGTTCCCAACCTGTATAACTTTTGAACTATATAAGATAGACTTTTGATACTTGGCAAGTGTATAGGTCTAGTCAAGAGGAACATAAATATGCAAAAAAAAAAATAGGTCAAAGGTCAAGGTCATAGGGGTCCGAAAAATCTGGGGGCATATGTAGTGTTTTACAAACACATCTTGTTTTATTTCAAAAAGTGTAGCAGATAGAGGTCAATTGTAAATTGCAAAAATGTTCAGCATATCAAGATCTACCCACCCTGAAATTTTGGAGAAAATCCATGAACCCTTGTAGGAGTTATTGCCCCTTTTTCACTGAATTTTTTAGCTCACCTGGCCAAAGGCCATGTGAGCTTTTGCCATCACTCGGCGTCCGTCGTCCGTCCGTCCGTCTGTCCGTTAACTTTTATTCAAAGATCTTCTCCTCTCAAACTACTGGGCCAATACTAACCAAACTTGGCCTGAATCATCACCAGGGTATGCTCTTTCAAGTTTGTGATTTTTATGTCCGTAGACCTAACATCATGGCCGCTGTTACTAAAAATAGAACATAGGGGTAAATTGCTGTTTTTTGCAAATTACTCAAAAACCATTACAGATATCAAAATTCTGACATGGGGGTAAAAATGCTCAGCATGATGAGATCTACCTGCCCTGCAATTTTGGAGAATATACGTTTACCCGTCTTGGAGTTATTGCCCCTTTTCCGTAAAATTTTAAGTTTTTCGTTACTTCTGGTCTTATATATTAAAATTGAAAGAAGATAGAAGTGAAGTTTGTTTAACAAAAATGGTCAGCATAGTAAGATCTACATGTCCTGCAATTTTGAAGAAAATCTTGACTACCCATATAGGGGTTATTGCCGCTTTTCCTTTGAATTTTCACATTTTTTGAACGTTTTTACTTTTATTTCAAAAACTGTTTGAGATAAAGGTTAAATGTGAATTGCAAAAGTGTTGAGGTTTTCTAGAACTACAATTTCTACACATGTCCAGCAGGTTCACATCTCATCCAAGATGGCCACCAGCGGGGAAGATAGTTTAACATAGGACCCTATGGGAAATGCATTCAAAGATCTTCTCCTCTGAAACCACTGAGCCAATGGGGACCAAATTTTGTCACAATAGTCCTTGGGTGGTCCCCTTTAAAGTTTGTGATTTTTGCGTTTGTACCTCATCCAAGATGGCTGCCAGCGTGGAGCACAGTTTAACATAGGGACCCTATGGGAAATGCATTCAAATGTCTTCTCCTCTGAACCTACTGAGCCAATTGGAACTAAACTTGGTTATAATAGTCTTTAGATGTTTTCCTTCAAAGTTTGTGATTTTTATGTTCATACCTCATTCAAGATGGCCGCCAGCAGGGAACATAGTTTAACATAGGGACCCTATGGGAAATGCATCCAAAGATCTTCTCCTCTGAAACTACCAAGCCAAATTGAACCAAACTTGGTCACAATAGTCCTTGGGTGGTACCCTTTAAAGTTTGTGATTTTTACGTTCTTACCTCATCCAAGATTGCCGCCAGTGTGGAACATAGTTTAACATAGGGACTTTATGGGAAATGCATTCAAATGTCTTCTCCTCTGAACCTACTGAGCCAATTGGAACCAAACTTGGTTACAATTGTCTTTGGGTGATCCCTTCCAAATTTGTGATTTTTAGTTTGTACCTCATCCAAGAATGAAAATGTAACATCTGCTGAACTGATTTATAGTATGATGGTTGGTCTGTAGGTGACAATGAATAAAACCAGTGACCAGGTGAGTGATTCAGGCTCATGTGAGCCTCTAGTTTAAATTTTCGTCTTTTATTACCAGAACTATAGAAGATGAAGGTTAAGTGTAAATGATGAAATGTTTGCCATGCTTTGGCGTCTTCAAAACTGGTGTTGAAAATAGTTTGTTGACCGCCATTTTCAAAATGGTCGCCAAAAAAGGCGGGAAAATTCAACCTTGTCCGATTTCAATGAAATTGGGTTTCCAAATAGATATTGATGTTGAGAATTGAAAACCAGTGTTGAAAATTGTTCCTTGACCCCCATGTTCAAAATGGCTGCCAAAAAAAGGGGGGGGGGGAATTCAACATTTATTTGATTTCAATTAAATTTGGTATCCATGTGGATATTGATGTCACTACTTGAAAACTGGTGTTGAAAATTGTTTGTTGACTGCCATTTTCAAATGGCTACCAAAAAAAGCGGGAAAATTCTAAATTGTCTTATTTTGTATTTTGTAAAATTCAATGTTGTCCAGTTTCAATGAAATTTGGTTTCCAAATAGGTAGTGATATTGCAACATCAAAACTGATGTTGAAAATTGTTTGCCGACGGCCATTTTCAAAATGGCTGCCAAAAAGGCGGGAAAATTCTAAATTGTCCTATTTCAATGAAATTTGGTTTTCAAATAGATTTGATGTTGCGACTTCACCGATGTTGAAAATTGTTCGTTGACCACCATTTACAAAATGATGTCTCCACTTAAAAATTGGTGTCAAAAGTGGTCCTTAGCAAGAACATTTTTTGTCAAAAAAGCCCAACAAAGAAATATAGTAAATCATGATCAGACTTTAAATACTGTTCAAGATATTGGTGGTGTTCGAGCTACGAAAGTTTGAGAGACTGAAGATCAACTGTATAACTTACAATTTTAATTTTACCTTGATGGTGGCAACTGAAAGCAAGGTGAGCGATACAGGCTCCTGGGAGCCCCTGGTTTTAGTATGTCACCAAAAACACAGAATTGTTTTTTTTTTTAGGCCTTGAAGGATTTTGATGAAACTTAAGACAATGGAAGAACACTACATGGAGATGTGCATGAAGGAATATAATTATTGTTGGAAACTAGGAAGGGGAGATAATTGACTTTGACTTTTCATTGATTGCCTATGTAAATGTATGGGTTACCTCATAAGCACAATGAAATTTGAACTTTCTCATCAGTACCCACACTTTATTTACAAAATGACATTTCAAGGTTGCATGACAATGGAATACCACTTGTGATTTTAGTAAATATTCACGATGGAATAGCCAAAATCAAGTGAAAACAGTCCTATGTTTGTCAACAAAATTGCAAAATGGCGAACTTCCGGGAATTCCCAGTATTTCCCACCGTCCTGGGAAATATGAGTATTTCCCGCTTTTTTGCCAACCCTGGTATAAAATCAGAACCGGGTTTGGAGAACAAACTATCCAGATTTTGTATTTTATAACACTTCTGATTGGTACCTTAAAATTCTCAATGTCCATTTAATTGTGCAGCTGAAAGGTGGCAACTTTAAAAATGGAATCCTGATTCCTTCCGACTGGTTTCATCATTTATATGTTTCTGGTGTTATCATAAGCTTTTTAATATAGTTACAATAAATATAAAAATATGAAATTTTATAAAATCAAATCAAATAAATTTATCTAAATTAACATGAATTATAAAGATGCATTTTACAATTTCCCCAAATTCATCTTTTGTCGATAAAAAAATTCCCAAATAGACATTAAAATGCCATTTCCCAAAATACCCTGAAAAATCCCCGACTTGATTTGTTCATTTCTGATATGAACATCGGGTAATTTGCCACATGGTCAAATTTCGTACCAACTTGCAGAATAAGAAACCTGATATTTGATAAATGATTGATTTGGTCTTGTTGTTTTCCAGCAATGGCGGACGCAGCAGCACCAGCCGGTGGTAGAGGGGGATTTAGAGGAGGTTTTGGTTCAGGTGGAAGGGGAAGGGGTAGAGGAAGAGGACGTGGCCGTGGAAGAGGTAGAGGCCGTGGAGCTAAAGAAGGAGACAAGGAATGGATGCCAGTAACCAAACTTGGTCGCTTAGTGAAGGACATGAAAATCAAATCTTTGGAGGAAATCTATCTGTTTTCTCTTCCCATTAAGGTACATGTATGAAGTTATTGTAATGAACTGATTGTCGCGGACAATCGATTAGTGGCAGTGTGCGAAATTAGCCATAGACTTATAGACAATGTCTATCAAAATTGACATTGGACTACCTTGTCGTTATATATATTTCATAGACCGAATGTCTATGACAAATTTGTTCTGTAAGAAAAAAATATAAAGACTTGGTGTATGGCATTTGGTCGTTCTATGGAGGTTTACATTCTGGTAGACCTATTTTATATGATACATTACATTTTAGTTTCAAACACTGTAGCAGTCGTTTGAACTTCAACGATTCTACTAATCATGTCAAAAATAATAATCGATTAATACCGATGTCGCTGAAAAACATTTCTGATGTGTTGATTCCAATAATCTCTAGCTTTATTCATCAAAATATTAACAAAAAATGACAAATTCATGCAAAACTCGTGTTACTGTTCAAGGGAAACAATAAACCTCCTGTTAATCGGTATGTCAGAATACTGCAAACTTCTCATGTACAACACATCGGACCACAACGAACCATACTTAACAGAGAATATACAAAAGTGATAAGATGGTGCAAAAGCACAAAATATGAGATACTTTTTAGCTCACCTGAGTGAGAGCTTTTGCCATCACTTGGCGTCCGTCCGTCCGTTAAACTTTTCACATATTCATCTTCTCCTCTGAAACCACTGAAGCAAATTCAACCAAACTTTACAGGAATGATGTATGGAAGGTCCTTTACAAAGATTGCTCATTTCATTCCGATCCGATAAAAAACATGGCCGCCAGCGCCAAACTTAGGTTTAACATTGGACCCTATGGGAAAAATCACATTTTCATCTTCTACTCTGAAAAGGCTGTAGCAAATTGAACCAAACTTTACAGGAATGATGTACTTAAGGTCCTTAACAAAGATAGCTCATTTCGTTCCGATCCAACGAAAAACATGGCCGCCAGTACGGAACACGGTTTAACATAGGACCCTATGGGAAAATCACATTTTCATCTTAGTGTTTCCTTAAGCTTTTTAAAAGGGCAGGGTAATTTTCTCCCTTTATGGCACATAAAGCGTGATCAATTACACTTTTAGGGCACCTTTATAGTGAATGCCCGTTTTTGCAACGAAGTAAACAACATTATATATTTACTTAATAAACATACATGTACATATGATGTCTGCAGTATTAAAGAAAGCACAGTACAATACACCTGCAGCATGTTAAAAAGATGTTTTAATGGACCCCTATTGTGCCTGACTTTTAGACATGTTGAGGATGGTAGTGTCATTGATGATGATACATGCATGATGACTATGACTTGTAGACATTTTAAAGATAGTAAACTTTTAAGAGGTCATTTGTTAGCTCACCTGACCCAAAGGGTCAGTGTGAGCTATTGCCATCACTTGGCGTCCGTCGTCCGTCGTCCGTCCGTCGTCCGTCGTCCGTCCGTTGGGAAATTCACATTTTCATCTTCTCCTCTGAAACCACTGAAGCAAATTCAACCAAACTTTACAGGAATGATGTATGGAAGGTCCTTTACAAAGATTGCTCATTTCGTTTCGATCCGATAAAAAACATGGCCCCCATCTCAGAACTTAGGTTTAACATTGGACCCAATGGGAAAATTCACATTTTCTTCTTCTGTTCTGAAACCGCTGAAGCAAATTCAACCAAACTTTACTGGAATGATGAATTGAAGGTCCTTAACAAAGATTGCTCATTTCGTTAAAAACATGGCCACCAGCACAGAACATAGTTTATTTTGGCCCTATGGGAAATTCACATAAAAAACATGGCCACCATGCAGAACATCGAAAACCCTGCTTCAGCATTTTGTCAGGTGAGCGATACAGGCTCAGTGTCTGAGCCTCTAGTTAGATAGTACCATTGATGATGTAACAAGATATCAGATTTAGTTTATGTTAGAACCGATTCAATAATTCTGTCCCCACCGTCAGTTTGTTACGTGTATATCTTTTGTCAGCTTCTGTGGTAAATAAAACACAATGTCATCGAATGTGGATGGCTACAGACAAAATATTGTATACATTCATACACAATGTAGCATTGTGTCTTCATACACAATGTAGCATTGTGTCATCTTTTTACAAAGGAACTGTCAAAAATTGATGTAGAAGTAAACTATGAATCATTCACAACATCGCTGCATTTGATTGGTCAGGAAGTTCAGGTAGGGACAGATTTATTGAATCGACCTTAATTGATCTTATCTCCATTTCAAGAGATTTAAGCATGATTGGTGAAATATTGGTATGGTAAAAAGTCAAGTGCTAATTTGACTTGGAGCCAAACTTACCATATTTTCCTAATTTTATAAAAATTGTTTTGCAAAGTAACAAACAAATGATGCTTAAAAACTTTTTTAAGCTTTTTAATTTGAAACCAAATTATTTTTCCATTTAATTGATTAATACAAATGTAAGTGTAAATAAAATTATAAAAAATAAAGGTAAAGGCAAATTTTAAAGGGAAATAACTCACTTCTCAAAAAACATGATCTGCAAAAAAATTTCATTTTTGCATTGCAATTTACGGAGAGATATTATGAAAATTTTAATGAAAGAAAGATTTGAAGTCTCAAAAGAATAATGATTATGAGAAATTGACATAAAATTGTCAAACAGGTAAGCAGTTTATCTCTGATTGACAGGTGGTAATTTATAACTCGGGTAAACAAAAGTGCCGACGGGGTTTGTTTACGATTGAACTAATTCTTTAATTAGTATGACAGGCGTAATTAAAGTATTATTTTGAACAAATACAGTGGTCCCTCTACTTAACGGCCCCTCGTTTGGGAGGCCACCCGGTTTATACGGCCATATTTCCTTTGCATTAACATTTTTATGTACAAAATGACCCCATATGGACGGCCACCCACCTGACGCGTCCAGCGGCCACCCTTTTCGTGTCTAAATGACTCTTTTTACCTCGTATAAACGGCCAAACACTCACTGTTTACAAATTGCGATCAAACCGGAAGTTGTTGAAAATTTGACCTGGAAGTGACCTTTGTTCTTTAGGTCACATATAATAAGTTTTCAAAAACACATTTTTGTGAAAAATGACAACAATTATATCTTGCAGCTGTCTTTCTGTCCTTTTCTGGGCCCCAAAGTTGATTAGCTTTATTACTTCTTTTTGACAAATTAACGGCTTTGTTAAATAAACATCGGCGATGTTTACATGTCAATTAACCCATTCATAAATTACATAGTTACCTGTACTGCTAAATGGCCCAATTAAGCTGAAAATATTTTACTCCATTCCATAAATATGTTTTGATAATTGAGAAAACATCATCAGATCAAGAAAATTCATGTTTGTTTTAGTCACTTTTTATACGACCGCAAAAAAATTTTTGAGGTCGTATATTGGTATGATACTGGCGTCGTCGGCGTCTGTAGACTCTTCGTTTCCGTGCGATAACTTCAGTTCTAGTTGATCAATCCTTATGAAATTTTANCCGACCCTGTTTTTTGTTGCCGACCCTAAAAATTTTATGCTGTTCGTGAAAAAGTTAAGAGCAGAAACAGACATTTTTATTGGCAGTTTGGTGAAAAATATTACAGTCAAGCTTCAAAATGTAACGCTACAGACAAAATATTGTATACATTCATACACAATGTAGCATTGTGTCATCTTTTTACAAAGGAACTGTCAAATATTGATGTAGAAGTAAACTATGAATCAGTCACAACATCGCTGCATTTGATTGGTCAGGATGTTCAGGTAGGGACAGATTTATTGTATCAACCTTATATGATCTTATCTCCATTTCAAGAGATTTAAGCATGGGTATGGTAAAAAGTCAAGTGCTAATTTGACTTGGAGCCAAACTTACCATATTTTCCTAATTTTATAAAAATTGTTTTGCAAAGTAACAAACAAATGATGCTTAAAAACTTTTTTAAGCTTTTTAATTTGAAACCAAATTATTTTTCCATTTAATTGATTAATACAAATGTAATACAAATGTAAGTGTAAATAAAATTATAAAAAATAAAATTCCACAAGGTAAAGGCAAATTTTAAAGGGAAATAACTCACTTCTCAAAAAACGTGATCTGCAAAAAAATTTCATTTTTGCATTGCAATTTACGGAGAGATTTTATGAAAATTTTAATGAAAGAAAGATTTGAAGTCTTGAAAGAATAATGATTATGAGAAATTGACATAAAATTGTCAAACAGGTAAGCAGTTTATCTCTGATTGACAGGTGGTAATTTATAACTCAGGTAAACAAAAGTGCCGACGGGGTTTGTTTACGATTGAACTAATCCTTTAATTAGTATGACAGGCGTAATTAAAGTATTATTTTGAACAAATAGAATAAACTGACAAAGGAAATGAACATCATACTACAATTTTTAGCTCACCTGGCTATGCCAGGGTGAGCTTTTGCCATCACTTGGCGTCCGTCGTCCGTCGTAAACTATTTTCAAAAATCTTCTCCTCTGAAACTACTAGGCCAATTTAAACCAAACTTGGCCTGGATCATCACCAGGGTATCTACTTTCAAAATTGTATCCGAGGAGTCTGAAAACCAAACAACATGGCTGCTGTTACTAAAAATAGAACATAGGGGTAAATTGCTGTTTTTGGCAAATAACTTTAAAACCATTGCAGATATTAAAAATCTGACAGGAGTAAAATTGTTCAGAATGCTGAGATCTATCTGCTCTGCAATTTTTAAGAAAATCGGAAAACCTGTCCGAGAGTTATAGCCCTTTTTCCGTAAATTTTTCAAAATTTGCGGATTTTTTATTTTTTATTTCAAAAACTGTAATAGATAGAGGTGAAGTGTAAATTAAAAAAAAATGTTCAGCATATCAAGATCTA
>MJUU01041454.1:50095-60471 GCA_002080025.1 Modiolus philippinarum
ATGCCATATGGTTATGGGTTATTTCCCTTTAAATTCTGTGTTCAAATCTTCTTTGGTTAACTTTTCTCTTTTAAGCTGTAGAGAAATTCCCTACTATCACTTTATTTAAAAAATTATTTCTTATATAATTTAGAGAAAAAACAGTGTTTTTGTGCAAATTTCTGCAATTTTTTGCAAAAATACTTTCTTAATCTTTACCTTATTTCATGTTGTAATGATTTTCCTATATAAACATATTGTGTATGTTACAGGTACTGAAGTGTGTAATTACTATGAACTCTGCTGACATGAATGTTGAATTAGTTTATCAGCTTCATTGACTGCTTCATGTCACAAATATTACTTATTAAAACCTTTAGTGAGCAGTTGAATTAACCTTGAAAACCACTGAATGGATTTGAACAGAACTTGGCATTAATGATGCTTATGAGGTGCTGACTATAATATATATATGTATTGTGACTTTTATGCCTAAATGTCATCCAACATGGCCATCTGCGGGGAACTTAATTTATTACTCGACTGTATGGAAAGAGCATATAAAGAATTTTTTATCAGAAACAACTTGGCTAGTCATAATGTATCTTAGATGGTCCCCTTCAAAACAGATGTCCTTCATGCAAATTGGCTACCAATGGGAAACATAGTTTAATATAGGAGTACATTCAAAGATCTTCTTCTTTAAAACCATTTGGCCAGTTGGAAATGAACTTCGGCACAATACTTAATTTTCTTTAAAATTGTGTCCTGCAGATCCATCCCTTATCCAAGATGGCATGCAATAGGGAAAATAGTTAAATTAAAGTTGGATCATATAACATAAATGTTTATTTACATAGTTTGAAAATGAGACCCTTTAACATATAAGTTGATTTGAAGTTATGTATTGGCCATGGTCCAGGTGAGCATTACAGGCTCTTGAGAGCCTCTTGTTGACGATTTTCAAAAGAAAAAAACAGTTCCAGTTAATTTACGGCAGGGCATCAAGGCACAGATATTGAAAAGGGGCAGGGCGCCAAAAATGAAAATAAAAAAGGGCAGGGCGTCAATAAAAAACGGCAGGGCGTCACTGCACGCCAAAATCTGCTACAGGAAACACTATCATCTACTCCTCTGAAACCACTAAAGCAAATTCATCAAACTTTACAGGAATGATGTATGGAAGATCCTTTACAAAGACTGCTCATTTTGTTCCAATCCCATAAAACATGGCCGCCAGCGCGGAACTTAGGTTTAACATTGGACCCTATGGGAAAATTCACATTTTCTTCTTCTCCTCTAAAACTGCTGAAGCAAATTCAATCAAACTTTACAGGAATGATGAACTAAAGGTCCTTAACAAAGATTGCTCATTTCGTTCCAATCCCGTAAAAAACATGGCCGCCAGCACGGAAGATAGTTTAACATTGGCCCTATGAGAAATTCACATATTCATCATCTCCTCTGTAACCACTGAAGCAAATTCAACCAAACTTTACAGGAATGATGTATCGAAGGTTCTCTACAAAGATTGCTCATTTCGTTCCGATCCGATAAAAAACATGGCCGCCAGCGCCAAACTTAGGTTTAACATTGGACCCTATGGGAAAAATCACATTTTCACCTTCTGCTCTGAAAAGGCTTGAGCAAATTGAACCAAACTTTACAGGAATGATGTACTTAAGGTCATTAACAAAGATGGCTCATTCCGTTCCGATCCGACGAAACCGATCCGACGAAAAACATGACCCCCAGCACGGAACATGGTTTAACATAAGACCCTTTGGGAAAATCACATTTTCATCTACTCCTCTGAAACCACTGAAGCAAATTCAACCAAACTTTACAGGAATGATGTATGGAAGGTCCTTTACAAAGATTGCTCATTTCATTCCAATCCAATAAAAAAACATGTCCGCCACCGCAGAACTTTGGTTTAACATTGGACCCTATGGGAAAATTCACATTTTCTTCTTATGCTCTGAAACCACTGAAGCAAATTCAACCAAACTTTACAGGAATGATGAACTGAAGGTCCTTAACAAAGTTTGCTCATTTCGTTCCGTTCTGATCCAATAAAAAACATGGCCGGCAGCACAGAACATAGTTTATTTTGGCCCTATGGGAAATTCACATAAAAAACATGGCCACCGTGCAGAACATCGAAAACCCTGCATCAGCATTTGTCAGGTGAGCGATACAGGCTCAGTGTCTGAGCCTCTAGTTATAAATTACCAATTACTAGTGAGAAGTAAGATGGATTACCCAAGTTTTACATTTTTCATCTTTTTTGGAATCAGTTGACTTAGTACTCATATAAATAATTGAGTCTTTTTTGTAGAAAAATGAAATTATTTCTATAAAGAAATCTTAATGATGAGTGCAAGGTTGTCTTTATACATGTCTTAAGGGGCAAACAATCTAGTGACATGGATGCAAAGATGGGCATTGTTTATAAGTGTACATTATATGTGTAAGTAATGTGCTACACATTGACTAACACAAAGAAATATGGGGACAGTGGTTGTAAATTCTGAACACACCCCTTGCCTTCTTCCCTCTAATTCCTTTTAAACAATTGCTAACATTAATCTATTGGACTGTGGCATCTTTATAAATCATGGTCCTGTGTTTGTACATGGTATAATTTAAATATCTGTGATTCACATGCTTTGTTGGGCTATTTAGAAGTTTAATTGTTCTAACAAAAGAAATATTTCAGTTTTATATTACATTTTGGATATTTTTCAGGAATGTGAAATCATAGATTTCTTCTTTCCAAGTACATTGAAGGATGAAGTATTAAAGATTATGCCTGTCCAGAAACAGACAAGAGCAGGACAGAGAACTAGGTTCAAGGCAAGTCGAGGATATATGATGTGATTTAAATATAAAACCCTTTCTATTCTGAACCTGTATATATTGAACACCTGCCCTAACCAAACACTTTTTAGTGGCTAAAGATTTTAAGACTTTACATATTGTTTGGATGCCCATTGACTGCAAATTATCACAAAGTATATGTTTCTATCTCTATCTACACAAATGTATGTTTTAGTTTACCTTCTGTAAATACTCTCAGCATGCAAAGAAGACTTCCTGTCAGTTTGGTGAGACAAGATATCATTTTGAATGTTGGTGGAATGATTTATTATACCCCCCCCCTACTAACAAAGTTTGGGCCATGATTAAAAAAAAAATGTTTCCCCTTACCTGACCTTACCTAATAATGTTGAGTAGGTAGGTAGGAAGAAATTTTTTTTTTTATAATTTTTACTAAAAAGGTTAGAAATAACTTTTTTTTATCAAAATTTGAGTAAAAAAAAATTTCTCTGAAAAGTCAATAAAATTATTTGAGTAGGGCAATTTTTAAGGGTCGGTAGGGTAAGGGGAAACAAACAATATTTTTATCCCTGCCTTGGGGGGTATATAGGAATCACCGTGTCTGTCCGTCCCTCTGTCCACACTTCTTGTAAGCGCAACTCCTCTTGAACCACGTGAAGGATTTTAATGAAACTTTGCACAAAGGAAGGACACTATATGGAGATGTGCATGAAGGAATATAATTATTGTCCGAAACCAGAAAGGGAGATAATTTGACTTCGACTTTTCATAGATTTCTTATGTATGAGTTACTTCGTAAGCGCAATTCCTTTTAAACCACTTAAAGGATTTTGATGAAACAATTGTTTCGGAAACCAGGAAGGGGAGATAATTTGACTTAGACTTTTCGTAGATTCTTAAGCGCAACTCCTTTTAAACCACTTAAAGGATTTTGATGAAACTTTACACAAAGGAAGGACACTGTATGGAGATGTGCTTGAAGGAATATAATTATTGTCAGAAACCAGGAAGGGGGGTAGTTTGTCTTTTGACTTTTCATAGATTCCCTATGCATGGGTAACCTCGTAACTGCAACTCCTCCTAAAGCACTTAAAGTTGTAACACACCTGTATTGTGTACACACCCACTTAAATTTATACTTACCATATCGATTCAGGGTTCAATGAGCGTGGGGTATATCTGGCTGCCATTCGGCGACAGCTCTTGTATTTGAGTTATTTTAGATATTTTCAGTGTGGTGACTTCATGTGAAAACATACAAGTTTTCAATATGAGAGATTGATTCAAGCACTAGCCTAGTGACTAGGTATAAAAAAACTAAGAATAAATTTAAGAGAAACTTAATTTTTGGTTGGTTGAAATGCTTAATTCACACATAAATGAGCAAAAAGAATAAATTTATAATTAATTTTGTGAAATGAACAAAAAGAATGAATTTATAACTAATTTTTTGGTCTAATACCTGTTAACTTATTCTTATTATGGTATGAACATTAAGTATTACATACCTCAGTGATCCAAATATTTATGAAAGTCTCCATGGACATTTTGTTTGAAAATTTGTTTTTTAAATACATCATATGATTTCAGGCTTTTGTTGCTATTGGAGATCACAATGGTCATGTTGGTCTTGGTGTCAAGTGCTCTAAAGAAGTAGCTACAGCTATCCGTGGAGCTATTATTCTGGCTAAACTGTCAGTTATTCCAGTAAGAAGAGGATACTGGGGTAACAAGATCGGTAAACCCCACACAGTCCCTTGTAAGGTTAGTATCTTATGTGCTTTTACTTGTTGTCCCTGTCTTTTGCACAGGTGGACATAAAAATCATTTTCTGTCATTAGAGTGGGCATCACATAAGTTCTGTCACATTTTTCACATGATCCATCGAAGCTGACTTCCTTGATGGTATTTGGAACAGAGCCTTAGTATGGAGAGCTCTACAGTTTTTAAGGCAGGTTCTCTGCCTTCTAGCTGTCGGGTAAAGCCATCTTGAAAAAAGTCTGTCTCAAAGACTCTTACATTAAGGAGACTACTTTGTATGAAAAGAATCGGAATGATCCAGACTATCATTAAAAACGCGTACGGCTTACCAGTTATTCATACGAAGGCACAAAAAATAATCCATTCATGTGGCGATACAGTCATGATCATTTCATTTCCATTTCATGATCAACTACATCGTTTTATGTGTTTATTGTATTTATTTAATATCTTTTAAGAGATACTATGCTTTTTTAATCTCAGAGGACTTAAACTGACATTCGAATTCACGATTCGGTTCATTCATAAAAATTTCCTGCGGCGTGCTATGATTTTACAAGTTTTTATGAATGGATACATAGTAACTTCTACTTTCGCTGTTGTAACTCGTAAAAATGTATGTATTTCTCACTATATAAGACTTTGAAACTTTTAATGGTTACACTGACATACTCTACCTTAAAAGGGATCAAGCAAACCATAGCTTCGTTTTCTTCGTTTTGTCCCGACAAGTGGCGCGTTGTTTTGTTTTATTAATGGCCAACTTAAATACGACTGCATGACATACGCCGTAGTTAATAAGGGTCCAATAAGTTTCAAAATAATCCGAAATTACAACAAATGTTCTTTATGGAATACTTCAAATACATTAAAACTTTAGAATAATTCAACTATGTCAACAATGAAGCACGGAAGGTTTAAACTTGATCTCCAATGGCGTTCCTAATCACAAACGTAATCAAGTACAACACTTGTAATGGATCACGCGGAACCATCATGAAGGTCCCAAACTGTCACTGATTTGTTACAACAGGAGGAAGCGCTCGCTTGCTGAATTTTCATCATTTGCAGTGATTCCTTCTTTTGTAGTAATTAATTTTTTTACGTTGTGTTGAAACAGAGATGAAATCTGTTTCTATACTGCGCCAAGAACACGTTCACAGAGGCAAGACGTTGTCAGGTATAAGAAAACACTCCATGCTAGAGCACGAAAGTCAAATGTAAAAACGTCAGTTGAAAACTCGTGAGGGTCCTGATAAAACTATATATATATGCGTAATTATTTCATAGTAGATCTAGTTCTAACCTTTAAAAAATTAAAAGTGGCTAAAAGCATTTCGGCTTCCCATGATCCAGTGGTTTGATCCAACAGATGTAGATAAAAACCCAGGATAAAAAATACAAATATTCAATTCTCTACCAGAGACCCATCATAAGAAGAAGTCTGCAACCCATTCAATATGTTTGGAAGGTGTTGTGCCCAGATAATGCCACAATGACTTGCTTCATCCTAGAAAAAAGTTTGATAGTAAACAAGTTTTTTTCTTGGCTGGGAGCAAGTCCAACTCCCTGTGATAAGGCCGTTATCAGTAAAATCCTCAATAGGTGGTTCCTTCAGATCTCTTGCTAGTGAATATTAATGTAATCATGAAAACAAGTAATTGTTTTAATCTCTATAGTCATCAAAGTGATAACATGACAAAATTAGAAATATCAACATTTATCAAGCCACCGAGTGTAACACTTCTTTGGAAAACTTATACATGTACCAACAAAGAGGAACAAGGCAATGGAATGTAAATAGAGTTTTTAATATATCGTCAACAACCCATACAAAATCTGAAAAGACAACCCGCCAAACCGGGAAGCTAAGGAAAACTTCAGATTTTAATTCTTGAAAAAATTACATGCCAACATTTCAGCAAAACAATAATAATAACATGACTTCTGGGAGTACCCAGGAACCTGCCTTAACAGCATTTCATGCTTTGATTTCTTGAGTTGCAAACAATCTGCTAGACTTGCAGCTGCAGGAGCAGTATTTATATAAATCCAGAATATTGTAGTGTTTTTATGCCCCCACATCAAGGATTAGGGGCATATTGTTTTTGTCCTGTCTGTCTGTGCGACCGAAACTTTAACCTTGGCTATAACTTTTGAACTATTCATGATAGACTTATCATACTTTGCAAGTGTATAGGTCTAGTCAAGAGGAACATAGATATTCCCCCAAAAATTGGGTCAGGTCAAAGGTCGTCAGAGGTCAAAATTAAATCTTAGATTTCATTTTCACATGTTTTGTATGTAAAGAAAGATAACTCTAACCAAAATATTAAGATTCTATTTTCAAAATTTTTAAACTAATTTTAGAGGTGATGGGGCCACATGTAGTGTTTCACACACATCTTGTTCTTTATTCTGCTGTGACATTTCTTTGATTTGCTCTGGCTTTTGTTGAGTCAGAATCTGATGTTGGCTTTGTGTATTTTCATTCTTATACATCAAAAAGGACAAGTATTACAATGTTGTAGTCATTCAATTTCATGATTGATTGATAAGTTACTGTCATTTCAATAATCTGCGAGTTGTAGTGATGGGAATCCATTATTGGTTACAGTTATTCAACTAAGCATCATGTAATAACTGAAACAACTGCTTGACAAAATAAACGTTGGAGTTTGTAGAATGGGAGATTTTGTATTTTATATTACTATTTTGCGCAAGTAAAATGAGCATTTTTTGTAAATCTAGCTCACAAAATATCCATTCAAACATCAACTTCACAGGCAATTTGAAAACACATTTAGACTATCAATTAGATATATTTGTAATCTGACAATATCAAAATTTGGAGCATAATTAATCAATTTTGGAATGTATTCAATCACAGGGACATCACTAATAGAATGGTTGAATTCCTGACTGAGCTTTCCCGCTACGTTTTTTCAAAAAGTTGACATTCACATCATACTAAGCTTAATTTGTGGGGTTTTGAATTCTATGCATTAAAACTGAAGGGGGAAATGCATTTTGTTGGGAATCTTATTTCGTGGTTTTATTGATCCACGAAATCCACAAAAATTGGAACCCCACGAACAATAGTACTTTCACAGTATTTATGCTTGAAAACTTGAAAAAATTAAATCTCCTTTGATATGCATGCTAGTTATGATATTTTTCCTTTCTTGGTAGTTAATTTCAGCTTTGAAGCCGTCATGTTGAATATCTAAAATTAAACTATCTCCAAAAGGGAAATGCTGTAAACCACTTGCACCAGGAGGGGGGTTCTATAATTCGATCATCTTTTGATGTGCCCATTCAGTCCTGTAGATGGAGCAGTAGTTAATTTTGAAAGTCGTTGAAATAAATATATATATATTTTACATATTTACTGTTTCTTATCCATGTTATCCACAATTATAAATTTTATGTTACAATTTTAGATAACTGGAAAATGTGGTAGTGTTACTGTGAGACTGATCCCTGCACCCAGGGGAACAGGTATTGTCAGTGCTCCAGTCCCTAAGAAGTTATTAAACATGGCTGGTATTGAAGATTGTTATACATCAGCAAGAGGCTGTACTGCAACATTAGGAAACTTTGGTTAGTGAAAATATTCCACCCTATTCACAATTGAATCCTTTGTTTAAATCATTTTATTCCTTAAATTTTCACAGCAGATTGGTATCTTCTTTATAAATATTCAGCAAAACTGCATTTGTGTAATTTGTATTTCATAATCATGTGATTCTGATATGTAGGAAGTTAGAGGTTTTCTAGTGTCTCAACCTCAAATAGAATATCATCAGTAAATTTCTTTTGCCTATGAACCATGTTAACAGTCGCTCACTTTTCATTTAAATCAAAGATGAACAACATGACCATTGTTCCACATAGTTTAACACTGATGTACTCTGCCCTTTTGTATTTATGCCCAAGGGATAGAAGGGTTATTGCTTTAACCTTTTGATGCTATTTTTGTTGTATTATTGGAGAAATATTGGTGAGTTCTGTCCTAAATGTGTGTATTCCTTGTCTTTTGAACTTTTGATAGCTTGAACTGCTATAGCTCAAACACCATTGATGCCATAAACCCTTTTTGTTGTCACTTTGTTTAGGTTAAACAGAGTTTGACTTTGATATCTCTAACATCCCTCTATCTTAAACTGTTAACATCGGTCCTTTTAGGTATTGGAGTCATCAAAGCTTGACTATATTTCTTATAAGCATTATATTGACAAATTATTAACCTTTTCCTTCCTTCTTTTTCAGCTAAAGCTACTTATGCAGCCATTGCCAACACTTATGCTTATCTGACACCTGATTTATGGAAAGAAACCACCTTCACAAAGTCTCCATACCAGGAGTTCACTGATTACTTGGCTAAAAATCACACTCGTCAACCAGGCCAAAAACAGGAAGTGAAAGTCTACTAAAACTATTCAAAATACAGATTCATTTCTGTTTAAAATAAAAAAAAATAATCTAAATTGAAAGTTGATTTCTCTATTGTTATTTTTGACAAGGATATCCCCTAATTCTTTAAGATGTTCATCTATATGCCCCAATAGACCATATCCGAGTTCTGGTATTCAGATTCACCAGTTGTTTGTCTGCCCTATGTGTATATATATATATATAACAGTCTATGGTAGGAACCCAACGGGGTTAGAAGAGACATGTATATCGAGATAGCCTTCCCACCGAGGGATTTGGCTGTTCTTCGAATGCACAGATATTACAGACAGATTACACTGCTCCCGCCATCTCTGTGCGAGTCCAAAGGGATGTAAAATAGGATGAACTACAAATTTATTTTGACTCGTAATACGAGACTTAAGTATATTAAATAACCGAAATTTGAACATGGCAGTGGTGGTCCAGTGGTAGCGTACCAGACTTTTAAACCGGTAGAACCTTGACAGAGGGGGTTCGAATCCCACTGGAATCAACAAAAATTTAATATTTAATATTAAAAGACTCAAACTCAGACTCTGAACCTGAATTGATAAAAACAGATGAAAAATTCATCACTGGCAGACGGTATATATATATATATGTGTGTCACAGTCATATCCACCCCAAGTGATCAACTTCATGACGTTTAAGGCTCTATGACGTGACATTTTCTATACTGTGACCTATTGAAGAGAATTCAATAGGTCGGATATGGTCTATTGATTTCACAAGATGAAAACTGTTATGGTAGATTCAACAAGTGTGTCCTTGCTTGACCTTCCTCAATGGTCAAATGGTGTGATGTTGTCACCTGATTTATTGTAAATCTACAGTGTGTAGTCTGTGATGATAATGTGATGCTTTTACATAGAGGCTGATTAAAGATTTGTACATCACAGACTATAAGTGGTGACAGATAAAAATGATAGACACTTGGAACATATAAAACTCAATTTTGGTAGGGAAATAGATATTAGTTTGTTTTTTAGCTCACCTGACCCGAAGGGTCAGTGTGAGCTATTGCCATCACTTGGCGTCCGTCTGTCCGTTAACTTTTCACATTTTCATCTTCTCCTCTGAAACCCAGACATGATTATTTTCCAATTTAAAAAGGAATCCCTATTTTTTTTGATACAGAAAATGAATTCAAAACTTGTTCAGTTTTGTAGAACCAGCAAGAAAATGACGTTTTCACAGGGCTAACCCCCTATTTCCTATTTTTAGCTCATCTGGCTATGCCAGGGTGAGCTATTGCCATCACTTGGCGTCCGTCGTTAGCTCACTTTCAAAAATCTTCTCCTCTGAAACCACTGGGTCAAATTGAACCAAACTTT
>MJUU01041455.1:3065-13085 GCA_002080025.1 Modiolus philippinarum
GCTAAACAAAGAAATAATGTCAACTATGACAATGAATTGACACAGGACATGTAAACATATGAACATTAACACGAATGTGAACACCAAATCATAAGCTTACAGTTAACTACGACTATAAAGTGATATTAAAGCATGTAAACGTATGAATATTAACACTTATGTGAACCAAAAAATATAAACATAACGTCAGTTATGACAATAAATTGACATTAACTATGAAAATAAATTGATATTGAAGACAATATGAACAATACATACAAGCATAAATGGTTAAAGATCAACATGAAGTGATACAACATATGGATGTAAACATCAAATGGATGACGAAATAAACATGAAGTGACACAAACTATGAAAACAAATAGATACTGACGACAAAATGAACAACAAATACATGCATAGATGTTAAAAGATCAACATAAAGTAAAACAAACTATGAAAACCTGTGACTGTGAACACCAAATACAAGCATAAATGTTAAAAGACCAACATTAAATGGTACAACATATGAATGTGAACACCAAATACGAATAGAAACATTGAAACATCAATATAAACTAATGCAAGATATGTTCACACACTGATGTGAACACCAAATCATACACCTAACGTTAAGTATGACTATAAAAAAAACATGTAAACATATGAACATTAGCACTGATATGAACAAAAATATAATCAGAAACATTGAAATAACAAAATTAAACGACATTCATATGAACTTTAATGATAAAACTGAAACATAACTTGAACTCTCCAATGAATTGATAAACATTATAACAATATAAAGTCATTGATATGAAAAACAAAAGACGAAACTTAAAATATCAAGATCATATGATACAAAACATTATAGATTAACCACATTCATGAGAACTTGAATATCAAAACGCAACATGTAACATGAGATATGAACAAAAATACAAGCATTAATGTTAATTCATGAACATGAAATGATACAACATATGAATTTGAACACCAAATACGAACTGAACATGACAACTTAACAATATTAATGTAAGCTAAACAAAGAATGACAATGAATTGATTCAGGACATGTAAACATATGAACATTAACACGAATATGAACATCAAATCATACACCTAACGTTTAGTATAACTATAAAGTGATATAAAACATATGAACATTAACACTGATATGAACAAAAATATAATCAGAAACATTGAAATATCAAAATTAAACGACATTCATATGAACTTTAATGATAAAACTGAAACATAACCTGAAATCTCCAATGAATTGACAACATATAGTCATTGATATGAATATTTACACAAAAACAAAAGACGAAACTTAAAATATCAAGATCATATGATACAAAACATTATAGATTAACCACATTCATGAGAACTTGAACATCAAAACACAACATGTAACATGAAATATGAACACAAATACAAGCATAAATGGTTAAACATTAACATTAACTGATACAACATGTGAGAACACACTGATGTGAACACCAAATACAAGTAGAAATGTCTAAATATGAACATTCAACGACACAAGATTTGTAAACATGCAAACATTGACCTGAATGTTTATACCGAAACACGAAACATAACGTTAAGTATGAACACAAACACAACGAAACATGACAACATAATGTGAACTTCACATGGAAATATAAGATGATATGTGAAAAATGAACACAAACACAACAAAGTATGAAACCAAAAGTGAACTTTGATATCAAAACATAACACCAAACGTTATAACATCGACATAAAGTGACATAAAAGGTGATACATAATGACATTAATGTAAACTTTAACACAGAAACATACTATGAAACGTAAAATATGAAAAGAAATACAACAAAATATAAATACAAATGTGAACCTTCACATCAAAACAAGAAACATAACGTTAAGTATGAACTCAAACACAACAATAGATGACAACAAATGCAAACTTGAACACCAAAACACAATATGAAATGTAAAATATGAGCACAGACAACAATACATGACAACATAATGACATTGATATGAACTGTTACACAAAAACTTAATATGATATGTTAAATATGAACATAAATGCAACAAAGTTGAAAAATAAATCTAAACTTCTATATGAAAACACAACATGACACATTAAACATGAACATTATTACAACAAATTATGAAAAGAAATGCAAACTTGTACATGAAAATACAAGCCGAAACGTTAAATATCAAGATTTGGTGACACAAAACATTAAACAAATTGATGTTTATGAAGACTTTAACACAAAAACACAATATGGAATGTCAAATATGAACATAATTACAACAAATTATGAAGCTAAATGCAAACTTGACATGAAAACGTAAGATGAAACGTTAAATATGAACATAAATTCAACAAACGCGAAAACTTATTGACATTAATGGAAACAAAACTTAAATAAACCATTAAAAAGTTGTAAAGAATGAGACAATCACATCAAAATATGTAAACATGAAATGTTATATTAAACATGAACAATGAAAACCAGTATAAATGATATAAGATCAACATTAAGTGATACATTAGTTTAAAGTTTTTACTTAGTAACCATGGTGATGTCATGGTATTGTGTTAGTAAAAAAAGGAAAATATAGTATTGTAATGATAAAAATTGCGATTTTGATGTATCCAGGTGGTGGTGGTGGTGATTTTCAGGTATTTGGGTGGTGGTGGTGATTTTAAGGTAATTTGGTGGTGGTGGTGGTGGTGGTGGTGTGGGCTATGCCTGTGTTGGTGGTGGAGATGGTGGTAATGGGAGTGTCAATTGGTGGTTTAGCGGCGGTGGCGGTGGTGGTGGGACTGTTTATTGGTGGTTTAGCGGCGGCGGCGGTGGTGGTGGGACTGTTTATTGGTGGCTAAGCGGTGGCGGCGGCGGCAGCAGTTATACGTCATATATGACACAACAGCAGCAGCCATTCTACCTGGTTATATGGCGCAGCAGCAGCAGCAAAATCCCGTAAAAAGGCCGATAAAGACAACAAAAATTGGATACATTCATCGAACTTACAACATGAAACATGAAAAATGAATACAATTACAACAAAACTTGATAACTAAACGATATTCATATGAACTTTGACACGAAACATATAAATTATGTACACAAACGCAACAAAACATCGAGATAAAATGAAATAACGCGAAATCTCGCACTTAACGAGACTGCTTAAAGGTAACAGATATCAACTTGACAGTGTAACCAAACGATAGAAAAGCCTAAAAATACCCCGAATTCGTATTTCACTTAACTATAGTATCAATAGTATTGATTAAGGCCGATTTAGGGCCGAAAAAGACCGATTTTTGATTTATAAGGGCCGATTACTTCACAAAACTACGTTTTAGGCCTTAAATACCTATTCCAATCGCTTTAGAAGTATGAAAGTAACCTGAATTCATATATCATATGACCCTATTATTAATACTATTACAAAAACAGGAAAACAGCAAACACCTACAATGGCCAGGAACTTCAATCACATGCCACAATTTACAAGCAAACTGCACCAGAAAAACAATAATGAAAACAAGAGACAAACATAAATAACGATAGGAACTCGGGATAGCCGGACTTGGTACCGGCACCAGCAAAAGCCAGTGATATGGTTAAACCGGTTTATGGGTACCCAAACCTCCCCTTTCTCTATCCCGTGATCATCATATGACCCTATTATTAATAGTATTGATGAAGGCCGAAGTAGGGCTGATTCAGGGCCGAACTTTGATTTAAGGGCCAATATCTCTATAACAGTAGGCTTAAGCCATTAACTACCCTGACCAATCACTTTAGAAGCCTAAAGATACATCAAATCCATATATGATAAGCCTATAGTAGTAATACTAAGGGTCAGGGCCGAATTCAACCGAATAGGGCCGATACCTCGTTGACACTCGGTGCTAGGGCTTCGAAACCTGCACCAATCGATTCAGCGACCTTGAATTACCCTAGTACGATATCACAAAAGCACGAAAATACACAAACAATACTCAAAAATTAAGGGTTACTCCAAGTAGTATATGGGCACGAGTTCGGGCTTCCCTCGTTCTTAAAATATATTTTAAGGGAATCCCCTCCCAAACTTGCGCATGCGCAGTAAAAACACTTCGTGTTCCGGTCACGTGACTTCCGCTTTCGGTCACGTACTTCTGGTCACGTCACTTCCGGTCTACGTCACTTCCGGTGACGTCACTTCTGGCTCCACAACGCTCCACCACCACCAACACAGGCATAGCCCACACCACCACCACCACCACCACCATAGACTATTATCCCACCACCACCACCCAATTACCTTAAAATCATCACCACCACCACCACCCAAATACCTGAAAATCACCACCACCACCACCCGGATACATCAAAATCGCCATTTTTATCATTACAATACTATATATTTCTTTTTTTTACTAACACAATACCATGACATCACCATGGTTACTAAGTAAAAACTTTAAACTAATGTATCACTTAATGTTGATCTTATATCATTTATACTGGTTTTTATTGTTCATGTTTAATATAACATTTCATGTTTACATATTTTGATGTGATTGTCTCATTCTTTACAACTTTTTAATGGTTTATTTAAGTTTTGTTTCCATTAATGTCAATAAGTTTTCGCGTTTGTTGAATTTATGTTCATATTTAACGTTTCATCTTACGTTTTCATGTCAAGTTGCATTTAGCTTCATAATTTGTTGTAATTATGTTCATATTTGACATTCCATATTGTGTTTTTGTGTTAAAGTCTTCATAAACATCAATTTGTTTAATGTTTTGCGTCACCAAATCTTGATATTTAACGTTTCAGTTTGTATTTTCATGTACAAGTTTGCATTTCTTTTCATAATTTGTTGTAATAATGTTCATGTTTAATGTGTCATGTTGTGTTTTCATATAGAAGTTTAGATTTATTTTTCAACTTTGTTGCATTTATAGGAAAAATGAAAGGATATGGAGTGAATGTACATGTGACAAAAACGCACACGATACATAGAAAACTCCAGTTTATCAACGACAGGGCTTTTATTCCTGTCTTCATCTTGATGTCGCCTGAGGGTCTTCAACTAGAGGTGAACAATATTCACCCCCTCAAGCGAGATCAAGAAGGCCCCTAGCGTGCACTTAAGCGGTATTCTTGACAAAAATTATATCAAGGTCACTCCCTTGCTCCCCACCCGCCATGGAGTGCCAACTTGGGCGATGCTCAGGGTTATCCAGCTGAAAGCACCAGGGTTACAAGAAGAGAATAAAAATGTTGAGTTTGCATTTGTTGTCATCTATTGTTGTGTTTGTGTTCATACTTAACGTTATGTTTCGTGTTTTGATGTGAAGGTTCACATTTGTATTTATATTTTGTTGTATTTCTTTTCATATTTTACGTTTCATAGTATGTTTCTGTGTTAAAGTTTACATTAATGTCATTATGTATCACCTTTTATGTCACTTTATGTCGATGTTAAAACGTTTGGTGTTATGTTTTGATATCAAAGTTCAGTTTTGGTTTCATACTTTGTTGTGTTTGTGTTAATTTTTCACATATCATCTTATATTTCCATGTGAAGTTCACATTATGTTGTCATGTTTGGTTGTGTTTGTGTTCATACTTAACGTTATGTTTCGTGTTTTGGTATAAACATTCATGTCAATGTTTACAAATCTTGTGTCGTTGAATGTTCATATTTAGACATTTCTACTTGTATTTGGTGTTCACATCAGTGTGTTCTCACATGTTGTATCAGTTAATGTTAATGTTTAACCATTTATGCTTGTATTTGTGTTCATATTTCATGTTACATGTTGTGTTTTGATGTTCAAGTTCTCATGAATGTGGTTAATCTATAATGTTTTGTATCATATGATCTTGATATTTTAAGTTTCGTATTTTGTTTTTGTGTAAATATTCATATCAATGACTATATGTTGTCAATTCATTGAAGATTTCAAGTTATGTTTCAGTTTTATCATTAAAGTTCATATGAATGTCGTTTAATTTTGATATTTCAATGTTTCTGATTAATTATATTTTTGTTCATATCAGTGTTAATGTTCATATGTTTTATATCACTTTATAGTTATACTAAACGTTAGGTGTATGATTTGATGTTCATATTCGTGTTAATGTTCATATGTTTACATGTCCTGAATCAATTCATTGTCATTCTTTGTTTAGCTTACATTAATATTGTTAAGTTGTCATGTTCAGTTCGTACTTGGTGTTCAAATTCATATGTTGTATCATTTCATGTTCATGGTTTAACATTAATGCTTGTATTTTTGTTCATATCTCATGTTACATGTTGCGTTTCGATATTCAAGTTCTCATGAATGTGGTTAATCTATAATGTTTTGTATCATATGATCTTGATATTTTAAAATTCGTCTTTTGTTTTTCATATCAATGACTATATATTGTTATAATGTTTGTCAATTCATTGGAGATTTCAAGTTATGTTTCAGTTTTATCATTAAAGTTCATATGAATGTCGTTTAATTTTGATATTTCAATGTTTCTGATTATATTTTTGTTCATATCAGTGCTAATGTTCATATGTTTACATGTTTTTTTATAGTCATACTTAACATTAGGTGTATGATTTGGTGTTCACATCAGTGTGTGAACATATCTTGCGTTAGTTTATATTGATGTTTCAATGTTTCTATTCGTATTTGGTGTTCACATTCATATGTTGTACCATTTAATGTTGGTCTTTTAACATTTATGCTTGTATTTGGTGTTCACAGTCACAGGTTTTCATAGTTTGTTTTACTTTATGTTGATCTTTTAACATCTATGCATGTATTTGTTGTTCATTTTGTCGTCAGTATCTATTTGTTTTCATAGTTTGTGTCACTTCAAGTTTATTTCGTCATCCATTTGTTGTTTACATCCATATGTTGTATCACTTCATGTTGATCTTTAACCATTTATGTTTGTATGTATTGTTCATATTGTCTTCAATATCAATTTGTTTTCATAGTTAATGTCAATTTATTGTCATAGCTGACGTTATGTTTATATTTTTTGGTTCACAGTAGTGTTAATATTCATACGTTTACATGTTTTAATATCACTTTATAGTCGTAGTTAACTGTATGCTTATGATTTGGTGTTCACATTCGTGTTAATGTTCATATGTTTTCATGTCCTTTGTCAATTCATTGTCATAGTTGACATTATTTCTTTGTTTAGATTACATTAATGTTGTTAAGTTGTCATGTTCTGTTGTGTTTGTGTTCAATTTCATGTTGTATCTCTTCATATTTATCCTTATGTTTGTATTTGTAGTTCATATTTTTTCAACATCTATTTGTGTTCATAGTTTATGTCAGTTGATAGTCATAGCTGACGTCAATTTCATGTTGTATAATTTCATATTTATCCTTATGTTTGTATTTGTAGTTCATATTGTTTCAATATCTATTTGTGTTCATAGTTTATGTCAGTTGATAGTCATAGCTGACGTTATGTTTATATTTTTTGGTTCACATCAGTTTTAATATTCATATGTTTATATGTTTTAATATCACTTTATAGTCTTATTTAACTGATGCTTATGATTTGGTGTTAATATTCGTATCAATGTTCACATGTTTACATATCTTGCGTCAGATTATGTTGATGTTTCAATGTTTCTGTTCGGTGTTCACATTCATATGTTGTATCAGTTCATGTTGATCTATTGCTATATAACTGTTATAGGGTTAGGGTTACTGTTATATACAATAGCGTTAGGGTTATATACGTAAGGGTTAGTGTTATTTACACAAGAGTTAGTGTTATTACATAAGTGTTAGGATAAGAGTTATATAATAATAAGAAAAAGAAGGGAAACGGGGAATGTGTCAAAGAGACAACGACCCTAAGGGGAGCAATAACAACTCAAAGCCACCATAAGATCTTCAATGAACGGTGAACATGAAATTGACGTCAGCTATGACTATCAAGCGGGTTTAGGTTATGCATAAGGGTTAATCTTATAAACATTAGGGTTGGAGTAACTATTATATACATAAGGGTTAGAGTTATATACATAGGTTAGAGTTATACATAAGGGTTATGGTTATACACATTAGGGTTAGGATTATTTACATAAGGGTTAGTGTTATATACATAAGGTTATGGTTACTGTTATATGTATAAGGGTTAGGGTACATAAGGGTTAGGGTTATATACATAGGGTTAATGTGATTCTTACAACAGAAAAGTTAGGGTCAGTACGAAAATAAGTGGAACGTTAAAGGTTAGGATTAGAATTAGGATAAAAAAGGAGAGAACTCCAATAGTTTGAAAATATTAGAATCAAATTCTAAAGGAATATAAATAAAAAAAAATGAATAATAATAAAAATAATAGAAGTAATAAATGAAATAAACAAAAAGGAAATTATTAAATAAGAATATAAATAAATTAAATAATATATAATATTTATAATTGAAATAAAATAATAAATAAATACATAAAATAAAATAGAAATGTAATAAATAAATTAATATAATAATGAAAGTAATAATAAAAAAAAATAAATATAATAAATATTAGTACGAATAATAATAATGAAATGATAAAAAAAATTGATAAAATAATATTAAAAAGAATTATGAAATAATTACATTAAGGAATTAAATAATAAGATAATTTAAAAAAAGTAATAAAATAATATAATAAATAAATATTTTTAAAAAAATTATAAATAAGATAAATAATTATAATAGATATTGGTTATGATAATAAATAAATAAATAATAATAATAATAAAGTAAATTAAAATAAACAAATAATAAACAATAAATTAAAAAATGAAATAAAAAGTAAGTAGAATAATAATTATAAATAAAGATAAATAAAATGAATTAATAATAAATAATAAATTAAGAATATAAATAAATTTAATAATGTAAAATAATAAAAAGTAAGTAAATAAAAGAAATGAATAATGATATAATCAATAAAATGATAAATAATAATAAAAAATAAAAATTGTCATAGCAACTTAGGTTAAGGTTAGAAGCAACACGAGAATATTAGAATAATATTCGAAAATAAATAATGAATGAATATAAAGTTGTCATAGGAACTTAGGTTAGACATAAAAGGGAGGTAACTCAAACAAGTTTGAAGATGGAAAGTAACTATGTAGATATAGAAGAAAAATGGTTATGGTTAGTCGTGAACAAATACAACATTACTGCTTATCTAACAAAACAACAGCAAACGGTTAAGATCTAAGGTTAATGAATAGGGTATAAATATAACGGTTGGTTAGTTTTAGGGTTTTAATTAGGGTTAAGCACCAATATCTATCTCATTTGCATATATAGTTCAGAATAAAGGCGAGCCCTAAAGCCTAGATGAAAAAGAGACACATGTGGCGAGACCAAATTTCACCAAAGAAACCATCTTCGATAGGACAGTACATAGCCCAAAATAAGGAGAGGTCAAAGGTGAAACGCTAAGAGTACATCAACACCTCGACTACAATTCGACAGCACCTCGACGAATACGAAACCTTGATATATAGTATTAATTTGATAGCACCTCGACAAATACGAACCCATGATGTAAAGTATTACAGTAGCACCTCGACATAGACGAACCTATAATATATAGTACTAATTTAATAGCACCTCGACATATACGAACCCATGATGTATAGTATTAATTTGATAACACCTCGACAAATACGAACCCATGATGTATAGTATTACAGTAGCACCTCGACATATACGAACCCATGTGATATACTATTAGAGCAATAGCACCTCGACAAATTCGAAGCCAAAGAAGATACTATTAGAACAGTAGCACCTCGACAAATATAAACCCAATCAAATATTTTGTACATTAGGACTTGGATAGGCGAGACCCAGGCTAAAGGCGAGACACACGTGACGATGCCAAAGGTCAACACTAATAGTACATCAACACCTCGACTGCAATTCGACAGCACCTCGACGAAAACGAACCCATGTGATATACTATTAGAACAATAGCACCTCGACAAAT
>MJUU01041455.1:15357-31276 GCA_002080025.1 Modiolus philippinarum
GTACCAGTGCTTCAAAATTCATATTCAGACCTGGAAACAAGATTACAATTAATGGAGAGGAATTTTGATTCGATGATACATACACATCATGCCAAAAGAAGAGACGAGGTGTTCACACCTAGGTTTCAGCAACAGCAAAAAGTGGTTTTACCGTAGTTTTTCTGTCATGAAATTGCTCATTTTGTCTTACAGAAAATGTCCGAAAATGGAAAATAATCCGAGTAATGATGTTTGTTATGCATTTGGTGTGAAAAAAAAAGAAAAAAGAAAATGTATTGTTTACTGTTTCTGTTTGGTTTAACCATTCTATTTATTTTATTCGTTAATATTTTACATTTAATAGGTGATCTGACTCTCTTTCCGGAGGTTCTAATCCTTTAGTGGCATTTGTCACGTGGAAGGAAAGTCGGAGAGCCTTTTCTCTGTAATCTACTTTCTTAGTTAAATAACCTAAATGATTTTTCGCTTGTTGAGGATATGTGTATACGAAAATTATATTTCATGTTATATTTTCTTGATTCGGAAATGGATGCAGGTTTCAGTCAGTTTGAATCAAACGATCAGTGAGACGGACGAAACTTGTGTTACTTACAGAGGAAAGGTTCTCCGGCCTCCTTCATATCACAAGCGCAGGAGAAGTAGTTAATTTGATAAATTTGATCTAGATAAAACCCTTTAGAAATCCTGTTTTGTTTTTTGGCAGTAAATTTGCACTTTGTTCTGTTTTCAAAATTGAAAAAAAATGTCTTTGGTATTTTGAACAGTGCATTTTTCATTTAAAATAAATTTCCTATATTGTCCTATTGTTTGAATACAGTTTGTACGTAACCACATTTAATGATATTTTTCATTAATAAATTTGTATTTACAGCAAACCTACTTCATTTATTTACTGTATGGATCTTCCTGAAAACGAATTGTAAAAGTACAATATATGATGACAACATCTTAAAAATTTATTCTTTCGCATTTTCAAAGATATTTCTGGTGGCATTTGACCTTTACGTCATACTAAAGTTGATTTTGTCATGATCCCTTTAGATGAACGACGCTAAACAAAATGGTATGGAGAAAATGTACATGATACAGAATATATAATAAATTCGTGATAGAAATCATATTAAATCACTACTTTGAATATCATGCAAGCTCGAAACAATTCAGTACTTTGAGTTTTAATTTAGGGTTTCTTTAACGCCTTGTTGGGTGGTTGGTATCGAAATGAGTTTTAAGGAAAGGGATGAAGCGAGCTAGATTTTTTAATTCGGGAATCTTTTCAGTTTGGTTTTCTCAACAGTTCACTTTAAAGGGTTTGTAAAGTCACTCTAAAAATAATAATAAAAAAAAAACAATAACATGCAAAATTGAACGAGTTAGTGTTGGGAATTAGTTTTGGGAATGAGTTTTGGGAATGGGGTTTTAGGAACGAGTTGTGAATGAAGTGTTCTGTTGGTCTTTGAGTTCCTAACAGTCAAGGATATTATATGCGGACCAAAATTTTATGCCAAAACTAAATAAGTATTCAGTTACTTAGAGTGAGATGGTGGTTTGGATATTGTGATATCCTAAGCGACAACTCGCGAGAAGTAACGAGAATACTAACCAATCTCATTGTTTTCTCTCCGAATTTGAATATCGATTCTGTAGAAAAGATATGCAGTCTTGTCTTATACGGATTTTTTCCATGTACATTTACTCCATATCCATTTATTTGTTCATTGTATGTTAAATTGAAACGCCCAAGCACTAATTAATTGATGAAGACTGTAAACTTCAGACATGAGCAGTGGCTGCATGAACAATACTGGAAAACTGGTTCACAAAATATTTTCTCCACCCTCCCACCCAGTTTTGTTTTTAGATTTGTTACACTCTTTGGAACTGAATGCTCCCCAAAATTTTATGCCAAAACTAAATAAGTATTCAGTTAGAGTGAGATGGTGGTTTGGATATTGTGACAAATTAAGTGAGGGTGGTAATTTTCCATTGTGTTCATTATTTGGCGGTAAATGCTATTTATAAACACTGCCAAGGCACTCACAGGGATCAATGTACCCCATTATGATAAAATTATACGAAATTAATGGGAAGGTTTCGAGATTTCTGTATCTAAATATTTATTTGGAACGGTAGTCGAATGTTTACTGTTCCATTTAATCCATTAAAACAAACTATAGACAAAAAATCAAATTACTATTAACTTTTTTTTTATATATATCTTTATTCTGATAAACCTTTGCAGTACAATGGTATACAGACATACAGACATACAATAACAACATAAACCATGACAATAGAAGACAATAAGAAATAGATACTATTTACAATATATACAAACGGGAGTGTGTTTGTTAAGCCTAGGAAACAGCCAGAGTGGAGTTAATGGTTCTTATAAATGAGCATAATTTTTTAAGAGTGGATCTTTTTGTACAAGACATCAGATTTTTAAATTTAAGAGTATTTGGGTTAGAAGAAAATTTTCTGTCAATACAGTTTTTTCTGTTGCTATCAAATTTTTTGCATTTAAATATATAATGAAACTCGTCTCCAAGATCATTTAAATCACACAAATTACATTTTCGGTTCTCACGTTGTACGTTATTCCATCTGCCAGTTTCGATCGGAAGTTTATGATTAAGCATTCTAAATCTACACAAAGTATACATATCTTTAGGTTCTAAAATATCAAAATATTTTTCGAACTATAAATTTTCTTTGAAAATACGATAATTTAAGGTAGATGGACTGTTTTCAACATTAGCATGCCAAGTTTGTTTATATTGATCTTGTAGGCAAGTTTTAATAGACAATTTAAGCCATGTCGTACTGAAAAAAATGCTCGTTTCTCCATATGTATGGCATTCCACATTCGTTAAAAATATTTTTAATATATTCAAGCAAATCAGATTTAAAATTATCACTGTCAGTCATACTACGCAAAAACTTATAAGCTTGATATGAAAGTCTTGAGTCTTTACCTGTCAGAAGATTTGCCCAAAATGACACCATTCTAATTTTAATATCGATTTCTATAGGGTATCGGCCAAGTTCCCCGTATAACATACATGTTGGAGTTGTATTTCTTAAATGTAACAGTAGTTTACAAAATTTTAGTTGTACTTTTTCTAATATAGAGTTATTTCCATACCCCCAAATTTCACAGCCATATAGAAGTATTGGCTTGACTAACTTATCGAACAAGTCCAACTGACAGCTTATCGATAAGTTATGAGTTCTTCCTTTCCTTATTACTTCATACATGGCTTTTGTAGCTTTCTCTGAAAGATGTTTCTTACAAGATTTAAAAGAACCAGATTTTGAAAAAAGAACCCCAAAATAATTAAATTCTTTCACTTTTTCAATTGTAGCGACATTATATGTAAAATTGATATTATCAGGTTGACGACCTTTGGAAAAAATCATTATCTTTGTTTTCTCTACATTTACTTTTAATTTCCATAATCGGCAATATTCATAGGATTTATCCAATTGAAGTTGTAAGTCTGAGGCTGATTCAGCCATTAGAACAGTGTCATCGGCATACAGTAAGATAAACAGTTTAATATAAACATAAAGTTTCAACTCAAATTCTATTGAGATTGATTCTAAACCTGTGACATTTTCTCTAGCAAAAAAAAAAAAAAAAAAAAAAAAAATTCCAGGTCATTTAAAAAAAGAGAAAATAAAAATGGAGATAGATTTCACCTTGTCGGCCTCCCTTTTCACAAGGAAAATATTCGGATTTCAAACCATTGAATGATAAACATGACTTAATATTACTGTACATATTAAAAATGACATTATACATATTGCCATTGATATTTGATAACAACATTTTATACCATAAAGCATCTCTGATTACAGAATCGAAAGCTTTCTCGAAATCGATAAAAGCACAGTTAAGTTTCCTCTTTTTCATTTTTAGAATATTATAAAAAGTATTTAATACAAACATGCTATCTGTTGTTGAGTACCCTCTTCGGAAACCACATTGACTATTTCATTTAAAAGAGAAACTTCATCAGAAAATTTTGTTAATCTTTCACATAAAATTGCCGTAAATAGTTTACCCATACAACTGACAATAGTTATCGGTCGATAATTTTTGGGATTGTTTTTGTCCCCTTTATTCTTATAAAAGGGTTTAATAGTACCCAATATCCATGATTCTGGGACTTTACCAGACTTGAAAATCAGGTTAAATAATTGTTTGTAAACTTCTAGAAATAAATCTGATGTGGTTTTCAGATATTCGTTAATTATCAGATCATCTGCATAAGCTTTATTATTTTTGAGACATTTGATACATTTTAAAATTTCATCTGCTGAAATTTCACAATTAATTGTTTCGTTAAGATCGTTTAAATGAGTTTCATTAAGTTCAAAAATCAAAGGAATATCCTCTGGATTTTCCTCTGCAGAGTTAAGTTTTTTTTAAAAAATCAACCAATTCTTCGAATGAAATATTAGGTTGCTTGGAGAAGTCTCTTTGTTTTAAAATTTTCCAATATTCTTTAGTATTTCCAGATCGTAAATTGCTTAGTTTTTTTCCCCATAGCTTTTCTGTAATTTTTAATAGTTTTGCCTAAAAGTTTCTTGTATTCTTTCTCAGATTTTTTGTATTGTTCCCTCGAATACTGAGAAGGATAGTTTTTAAATCTTCTTTTCAATTTTCTGTAATTTTGTCTCGCAAATTTACAATCTATATTAAACCATTGTTCATCTCCCCTTATTCGTTTATTTCTGTTAGGATTCGGGGTATACGTTCCCAGAGTAGTTTTAGCAGTTTCTGTAAAAATAGCACCTATTTTCGAGACAAAGTTATTGATATCTTCATTGGTTATATTATTTGCATCTGCATTATTCAAATCATCTAACAGATTGTCAATACCAGTTAAATCAATATTGTTTCTAAAATCTGCTGAGGATTCTGAATCTTTCAAATGAATTAACATTAAGTATATTATTGTTATCATCGATCAATGGTACACATGTTAATTTCAAAGACAAGGGAGAATGTACATCAGAATATAACGGTGAAAAGTCTATCACCTCAAGATCGCTTAGATATTGTAAAACATTAACATTTGCTAAACAATAGTCTACAACACTAGAATTTCTACATGTAAGTTTACCATAGCGATCAGAACCCAATCTTCCATTTAAGATAAATAAATTATTATGTTTACAAAAATCCAATAATAAATTACCATGACGGTTTTTCCCTTTGTCCATATTATTACGCTTCCGCGGTATATCAAATATATCTAAGTTACATACTTCATTTACACTTATACCTTCCAAATCATCTGCTGTGTCTGTTTCCTCAATAAAAAGAAAGTCTGCCTCTTCAGCCGTTCTTGCATTGAAGTCTCCGACTAAGCAGACGTTTTTAAAGGTTGCAGACATTTGGATATATTCATTTTCTATTTCACTGAAAGCATCCGGCGAAGAATATGAGGTGTATTCGAGTCGTCTTTGTTAGCAAAAGCCTTTGAAAATTTACACCACATAATGAAGTTACTTTCAGAATTTATGAACTCAATATGGTCATGAAGACAGTTTTTGTAGCCAACAGCTATTCCCCCCGATTTGACTCTGCTAACCTTTTTTCTATTTTTCATTTTAAAAGTGTATCCGGTTAGTTTAATTCGTCCAGATCATCGGTTTTTGTTTCGGCAAAACAAACTAAATCGTTATTTTGAATAATTTCTTGAAATTCGGGATATTGAAGTTTGTGTCTTAGCCCACAACAGTTAACATATAAAACTTTTAGATCTTTACAGCTTGAATGTTTCATATTTATCATTGTACTTTGAACAGATTTCTCAAATTTAAAACATTCACGGGAGTCGTATTTAATTGGTTTTCAGCAGAGATATCTGAGCTTGTACATGTTGTAGAATCAGTCATACATGAATCAGAGATCGCATTAGAAAAAGGTTGCCTGGACTGACTTTTGTTTACAATTGGTTTTTCTACACATGTATCACACACGTTTAATTGGTTTTTTATCTCGAAGCCATGAAATGGCTGGAGAGATATTGATATGGCAAGAAAAAATCACGTGCCCCGCGTGAGGCTTCAAGCCTATTAACAGCTCTAAAAGATGATCTTCGTGCTTGCAATAAAATATAGTGCTAAAGTTCCTTTCAAAATCGGATACATTTAGTATTTAAGTTATATTTCTTCATTTTCTTGAGTTGAATACAGTGTTGTTTTATTAAACTGAAAACAATATGCATGTTAATCAAATTACTCGTTTTTTTTACTCGTTGCTTATAGAAAATGAATGGCTGTCTATATCTGATGGGAAAACACGCCCATGGACCTTTATAAGATGTTTTTATTGGTTTAAAATGAAACATACGATAAACACATCAGATGTGTATTCACACAGCTGAAGCTATCTATATTTAAAGTTTTCATAAGTATACGTGTCCAGAAGCGCGATTAATTTAGTATTATAACATTGAGTTTATAACATTACGTTTATTAATTTTCAAAGTCAGTAACGTATTTATTGTTTTGAGTATCAATTAGTGCCTGATAGATTCAGGGATTGGTGTTGTATAATTAGCTAGGCTATGGAATAGCCTAGCTATATAGATAGTTCTTGGGGTGAAGTGAGGAGTACGCTTGCGCAGTGAGGAGAACGCATGCACAGAAGACTATTGACCAATAGGAATTTCAGATTCTCGAAAATCAAAATGGCGTACAGTTTCGTCATGATAAAACGGGGCGGGGTTTAATTTTTCTGTTTCCTTGTGGAAGTTGAAAAGTATTATAAACATTTACTATAGGTGGTATTGGGAACAGGTTTGTAGAGGATGATGGGATTGGTATTGCACGGCAATATCGCTTAGCCAGATTTATAAATATAGATATGATAAAAAGAATAAGAACAGTAATGTATAAATTTAAAACAATAAATAAAGATGAGGTATTGTGAAATAATCAATAATATACAACTGTGTTAAACAAAGCGTGATTGTAGTTTGTGGAGATACTTAGGCAATGGAGAAGAAAGGTGGAAAGAGATAGAATTGCGTTTTTTTGCGGAAGAATAAAGAGCTACCCTAGGAGAATGCAAGAACAAAAAAGCATGAAACTACTCTGAGTTGCTGTTGGCATAAAATTAGAGGTTTGATCGGACCAGTGATTGTTTTATCACATGTGCAGACCAACAGAAGAAATTACAAAGAAGTACCGAGAAAGACTTACTTCAAGTATTGATTTGAGTATACAAATACATCATGAGCCACCTCACCCTTGTCAATCAAACACGCAATTTTCTATCCAAGGCTATTCCATAGCCTAGCGTATCGTTTTTATTTCATAAAAACCATTATCCGATTTATATCATCCACTTATGTTTATAAAGTCCCTCGTGTTTTCTAGTTATGATTTAAATTAAGAGATAACCATACTGTATTTTAGGATCTGAGGGGGTAAATCGTAGATTTTACTGTCGCAAACTGTGTTTTCCGGCGACGCGTTAGCGGAGCCGGAAAACGGATGTTTGCGACAGTAAAATCTTAGATTTACCCCTGAAGATCCTAAAATACAGTTTGGTTATCTCTATTCTAATGCAAATCCACAAAAAAAAACATTCAAAATCGATTTTTAAATCACAGGAAGTTTGGTATGCGTCTGCGCAATTACGTTGCTATTGGTTCCGACGGTAAATCGTGGATTTTACCCCCTCAAAATTCTGACGCTATCCAATCAAAATTAGCGTTACAAACATAAGTGCATTAGAATTATTTATTTAGGTCAAACATGTCCCCATTCATAGTTACAAAAAATCAATAACGAGTCGTTGTAGTGTGTATTCTTAAAATAGTGTAGTAAATGTTTCGTAGCATTCAAAATACAAACATCGCTATTTGTTCGTTCGAATTTTTGCACAAATTAATTATCAAGCTTAATTTGGCCAGTTACAGCGATTTTAAAGACTGAAAACTTCTTAAAAGGCTCTCGCTTCGCGGTCGCCTTTTAAGAAGTTTTAACGCCTTTAAAATCACAATAAGTGGCCAAATGCGCTTGATAAGATATAATAGCAATGAAATCAACATGCGAAATCACACAATCCGAATATTTTCACGTATTACGGACTATAACTTAATACATGCAGACGTATGCAGTAGTTCTTTGGATGACTACGAAGTTTTGCCACATGTAGAATTTCAGGGCTTCGAGATTCAGCTCCATCGGAGCTTTGATAATTGTACTACCACTTACAAACAGTCTATTAGACAAAAATAACAATAAACTGTAAATGTCTTGAAACAAACTATTTATACTGTCTTAAGCATTTACATGTACATTTACTTCGGACCCAAAAACCCTTTTATAGTCATATTCAAAATTATAAGAATTTGAACAATTACGCACAAAGCATAATAATATATCAATAATATCTTCTGTTAAAACATAAATATCATCGGTTTTACCATACACATTATCACAAAAAATAACGTGTGAGTTAAAATAACAATTTTCACGTAAGTGTGGCCTGAATGGGCCTCTGACTTAGAGTTGTAATCATGACGTATATAGGTAAATTCGATTTCATTTCTAAAAATAGAGCCAGTATTGTAGTAGAATCCACGAACTTTGGGGTTTTATTCTGGGAAATTGTGTGGAAGGGCGGAAATAATTTTTTTTCTCTAATGATATGTCAAGTTTAAACCGGTTTTGACCCGTCGGATAAATTTTCTTTATTCAACATATGTTGAATAAAGCCCCGTGCTATTTCCCGCCAAATCTATTCGGAATACAGCTCTCGGTCTTTATCTTTGATCATTAGAGAAAAAGATTACACCACTTTATCCCGATTATTACCATATTTTATCCACCCTCGATAGTTAAATTTAAAAATTTGAAAATGCTCGGCAAGCCTCGCAATTAAAATTTTAAAATTTAACTATCTCTAGTGGATAAAATATGGTAATAAACGGATCTTGTGGTGTAATCTATATGCACACGTATTGATTAATTCTTTATGAATCAGTATGCCAATTTTGGAGAAAATCTGGAGATGTATATTTGAGTCATCCAGAATGATAGACACCAACTTCAGTCCACCGCAATTTACACACTAATAACAAACTTAACAATCAAACGGCGAACATTTACATTATTTCTGAACCTTAATGAAATACACGATTTAAAAAATCATTAAATTTTCTAATGAGAAACAACTTTTTGGAATCTGTAACTACGGAAAACAATCTAAGTAGACCTTTTTTGTTTCGTTTAATGAAGAGTTCCATTTCTATTGAAGTTAAAACAAATCACTGATCGGCCTGCTGTACTGCAGTAATCAATATATGGTAAAATGTATGAATTATGAAATGATTGTACTGGTAAAAATGGTTTTATCTTTAAAAGTGCTATTTTTGAAATAATAATCTTACGTACTTTATTTACATGATACTCCCATTCTAAATTTTCATCTATTTCAATGCCAAGAAGTTTATGGCATTTGATATTTTCAATTGGGTTTTCGTCAATGTTTATACACAGTTCTGGCAATTTTACAAGTTTTCTTTTTCTACACTTAGTTTCGTGTATGTTTATTACCATGCTGTTTTTATCACACCAATATTTGACAGCATTTACATCATTTTGAAGCTCATTGAAATTGACATCATGACTCTTACGACATTGCCGATGAAAAACAATTATGGTAGTTTTGAAGGTCTCGACAGAAAATATCACTAGTATCACAGCTCGTCCTATCGGACTCGCCGCGATACTGTGGTATTTTCTGTCTCGACCTTCAAAACTACCATTATTCTATATATATCGGGATAAGTGGTATAAATATGATCTATAGGGTTTCTGATTTTTCACATATCCGCGTGGGGTTTGTGATAATTTATGTTAAACAAAGCAATTCCATAAGAGCCAACCATTTTATGTTTTGGTTTCCAAGTAAATCAATATTAAAATCTCCCAGCAATAAGATTTCTTTATTTTCTAAGAAAGTCGCTTCTAGCTCCTCTTCAAAAATATCTATCCAAGACCGAAGGGAATCGGGTGGACGATAAATAAATGAAATCAAAAGGGGTTTACTTTTTTGTAAAGATATTTCCAACCATAGATTCTATAGAATTTACAGATAAATCATGCCTCTCTTTTACTGAGTAAGCTTCATTTACGTAGACTAATATTCCTCACCCTACCCTATTTTGACGATCCTGTCTAATAAATGTTATACCCAGGCACTTTACATTCTTCATTTTCAGTTCTAGATTCTGTAAATTCAGTATCTGTAAATTTACAGTAACCTCGTTATTTTTGTTATAACAGATGATTTAAGATGCATAGATAAGATTTGGTGAAATTTGAAAATTGGATGTCACAGGAACAGTTTACAACAAGAAGGCATTTGATTTACCGAATCGCTCAGAGGGTCATCCTGTACGGAATTGTGCAAACAATAATATCGTCAAATGTTTTCAACAAGGACGTAAATCTTCCAAAAGTATATATGGAAATCAATGGTGTGAAGCTTTGTTGAAATTTTTCATTGTTGTTGTCAAACAATGGCATACTAGGTACTAAATAGGATACAGGAAACATTTCACTAGAATAAAATAGATTGTAATTATATACTAATATTGGACATGTTGTAAAGATGCATTTAAATTGTATACATTTTTGAGATTCTTAATATGATAAAGTGGGAACCTTATGTGCCAGCGGCTGAACTCTTATAAAAAAACATGGAGTGACCCCACCCCCACCCCACTGAGTTTTTTCATGTGAATAAAAAGTGTTGGATCGTTTCATTTTGACGGCAAACGACCTGGATACTGCTCTTATAACAGAATTGTTGATTTTTTTTGGCGATCTCCCATTGAAAAAAAAAGTCCATTTAAAAACAATGATATTTTTGAAAAGTTTTTTTCTTGCAAATTATACAGATGAACAATGAAAATTGAAAAAAAAATTAAAGTGTAATCTATATGTTTTAGATATTTGTGCAAAAACCTGTGTAGAAATATACAGTGGTAAAGTTATCAGACTGCAAAATCCATGGATCCCATCAAACAACAGAAACCGCTAGACCTACATCTTTTTTTTTACTTGAATCTCAATTTAACGAAAACGGCAATCACGACAAAGGGACGCTTTTAATTTCAAAATTATATAATTCTCCTCCATGAACAGTAATATTCCCAGTTTGAAGTTTTGGTCCGAAATGTGATTCGATGTTCATTTTTTTACTTGGTACTGAGATGAGCATTTCCTTTCAATGTCTGTGACATTTAAAGAGCAATTGCTCAATTGCTTTGAGTTGCTACCGGCTACTGCTGTAATGGTAGGGGACATCTGGCGCTCCAGGTCTTTTTGCCCTTTGGATTTGGCTCACGACAATTCTATTCGGTAATTTTGTTATAAAGCTTAATAAGACAGATCGGTATATTTCTCTGAGTGAGAGTAGTTGAAAATGCACTTAATATAAAATGCACGCAATAACACATTCTCTCCAAATTTTTCATTTATCTGCAGGACTTCGGCTTGCAAACTTACAAACAAAAATAAAGGCTTGATATACAAGATCGAGACACTTCTGGTAGAATCGCAGAATTTCTTTAAATTCAACTTAGATTTTGAACAATAATCTCAAGAATTTCTTAAAAATCTGGTTCCCAACCACAGCCGGTGCAAAGTTTAAGGTCTGATTGATGACAAGGCTTATTTTTACAATGTTTTTGTCTATCCAATACTTCTGAAGGCAAGTTTGTATGTGTAGCGTCACAATATGGAGGATCTTTTGTATATTTACATGCACAGATCTGGTAAAGTCTTTGGGCTTTGTTCACAGTCCATTTCATGGGTTTTATTCCAGTGCCTTTGTGTGATCCTGTAATGAAAGGAATAAACAATTGGTGATATTTTTGTGTTTTGGTTGATCTCTAGTTTGACAAGTAAAAAACGGATATTCTAAGAAAATTTGTGAACAACTTTGAACAGGGCGTAGTGCCGATTTTTTTCTTGACTGTTTTGTAGAAGCAGTATGAGCATTTGTGCTTCAATTCTGTGATGTTTTCATTCTTTTGATTAAAAAATTGTGCTGAGTGCTGGTGACCATCTTTGATTGAGTACAATCAATTTAAGGTATGTAGCAAAAACCTTCGTGAACAAGTTGCGAAGCCAGTAAGTAATATGATAGATGTATTTTCAGAAAATATAACAAATACGTTCTCTGTAGGTGTATGTTAAAATATGTCATGCCATTGATCACTGTTCAAATTCTGAATTAATCCTCAAGATGTGTTCAATTTGCTTCGGGGTCTGTGGGTTTAGTAAATATTTTGAAAGTAAATGGACGCATAAAAAATGAGACAACATTGCTGACAAGACAAAAGCCTTCATATCACAAATAAAATCACTGTTGAGTATAATCTTACCATCACACCAGGGTTGGTTCTTACTGAGACCACATGCGCACCATAATTTAGTTTCTCCTTCTCTCAAACTGGCTACTGTACAAGGACCATACTAAAAATAAAATAAAATAGTTACTGTGAATCACAGGTAATGCATGATTTCCTTTGTTAGATGTATGGTTTTCGGTATGTTTTGATTTGATCTTAACATAAGGGATATTAGGGGACGACCATTTGATTCTGAGGGGGGCTGGCAGATTTTGTAAATAAATATCTGCCCCAGATAAGGTGAAAATAAACAATCTTGCCTGGTTACACTTGAATAATTATTCAGTCCACTCCTGAACAGAGACCCATATTACACTTTTCGTGCCATTTAAGGGAAATAACCCTTACTGATGTTTTTGACTGTTGACTCTGTTGGTAACCACCTGCTGTCATAATCGTGTGGCTATCAAACATGTGTTATCAATTTAGTCTTTATCTACAAAACATACAAATAAGGATAACACAAGGTTGAACGAATGTCTTACATTATTTACTTGTTTGATAAATATATGGCTATAACTTTGATTTGAAGATCGGTCTTGGCGATGTCAAGGAAAAGGGGGGGGGGGTAAGCGGGGACAGATTTTAATCCATTTGAATTTATTCCAAGATATAATTCTAAATAAATGAATTCTTTGTATTTATGTATAGAGGCTATACAAACAATGATCGTTTGTTCGTCCAAGTGTGATTTTATTTTTTCTCCTGTTTATTTTTTTTTATTCAAATAAAAAAGAAAACACCGTATACGTAAGGACTGTCTTTGTTATTCTTATTTGAAAATGATTTGTGAATAATCAAACATCGAGATTCAACAAATATTGGGGAGTTTGTTTTTTATATTTATGTATTGTAAATAATGGAACTTTCCCTTTTAGATTATCTGTCATTTTCTTTGAATTAAGAGCGACCTGGTTAAAAAAACATATAGATTTGATTATGGAGTTGCAATAAATATATATTCAGGGGAAATTTACATGTTTCAGATAATCGACTGCGGTTTCGTCTTGCAAGATGCATGATGAAAGCATTGCATGAATGGGACAAGATTTTTGTAAAAATCAATTCAAATGTACATGTTTTCATCGAGGTTGAACAAAAATTAATTGGTGAAATAGGGGGAAAATCGGTCACTTTTAACAATCAAGAGTTTATATACATATATAAAGTTTTAGCTAAAATTGACTGAGGGACCAACTGGTCATGATCATACCATGTGTAATTCCACAAATGTTTTAAAACCGTAACCTCGAAAATACTATTTAGGCATACGAAGATACAATATCAAGGAAGGAAATCTTGGCATGTAAATTTTGTATCTCTCATTTTGTCTCTGCAGATCCGCTTTCTTATAACTGTCAAAGTTAAAGAACACTTTATGGATGTTATGTAAATTGTTGTGGTATTACCATAAAGAAATTTGAGTGCGCTACAATGATTAATCCTGGAAAAAAGGGTCCTCGGAAATGAAGGATCAGTCCTTGAAAAGATGGCCGGTCAGTCCTCCAGTGCAGAAAAAGATGCAGGATTATTCAGCAAATAAAAGCGATATCAATAATACATGTCTTGTTTTGGGACTACTCTGGTGTACTTTACACCAACATAAGGATAGCGCTTTATGTTAATCATGTTACCTTGTAAAAAGGACAATTTGAAATGTAATTTCCAAATAATAACAAAATGAAATATTAGTATTAAATATAGTTTTTTTAAATCAACATCGATCTTATTTTCAAATACACATTTTCTATTATCGTTTAGCAAATACACAATGTCATGTTCAATAATCGATTATAACAAAATACAAAACCTTTTTTTTTAATTCCAGGAGCCTGAAAATAAATTAAAAATGTTCAAAAATCAACTTGGTTTTCTATACTCTTTGTTTCGGGTAGAACTAATATATAAGTCCCAGTGTTGTAAAAAAAAATTACAATGCTGAATAATTATAATTTCATTTTTGTATTGTCCAGTTGACAATTATAATTTCAAAATATCATAAAATTGTTGTATCAAACATCGCTTACATAATCTCCCACTTGAGATAATGTAGAGAAACTGTTACATACTGTGACAATTTCCTGATTAGTAATCATTGATAAAACAAACAATTTATCTGATAAAAGAAATTATATAAATTTCAAAATAAATATGTGTGAAAATCATGTCACATTCTATTTTTTTCAAATTTTAAAAGTTCATAAATAATAAAAACCGACAATTTCAATGTCGTTTTTATACAAATCTTGAAGTTTATTGTTAACAAAATTGAAATTGTCAGTGGTCTCTATATTTTTTTCAAAATTTGATATTTCGAAACACCTTTATTGCGTTGTGTTATTAATTAATATTTTTTTTTTACATTTTTCCAGTTCTTCAACTAAATATACAAAATGGTAATAATGTATTGTCTCTGGCTCGCCCTGACTGAATTTGGTTAGTCGATCGCCCGGTTGATCGATTATAGATCCATTTGACAGAACCGATATTATGCAAAAAGCATAAAATGTGATTGCAAAATGGCACACTTTAATCGTAACTTATTTTTAATTGAAAAATATTGTAAGATAGATCTATTTTTATATTTTATTACAATATCAGGGAATTTAATATATAAAAAGCGGAAATATTTTATTTTGGTATTTAAAGAGGAGGACCTCGACCAAAAAGTGAATATTTTGGTAGCATTGTTATAGTGAATTACCTCTTCTCTTTAACATTAAAATGCCACGCTTTAACATTAACTTATTTTGATTTTTAAAACACTTACATAAAGATTGAAAATTAAACTTTCTCGTAATAACAGGGAATATTGAAACGATAATGGAAAAACTTGTTAAATATCTGATAGAAAATTTATCACTGTACTATTCTTTGTTAAAACTAGAGGCTCAGAGACTGAGCCTGTATCGCTCACCTAGCAAAATGCTTCTATGCCAAAGATGACTAAAAAAGATGTTTTCTTACCAATGGGGTCAAAGGTTTAGCTATGTTCTTCATTAGCACCCATGTTTTTTGTCTGATCCTATTGAAATGAATAATTTTTGCAAAGGACCTCCAATGTTAAACTATGTTCTGCACTGGAGGCCATCTTTTTTGTCAGATCCAAGGACCTTCCATACATCCTAACTGTAAAGATTGGTTGAATTTGCTTCAGTAGCGTCAGAGGAGATAGCAAATAGATGCTTTTCCCATAGGGTCCCATGTTAGACTATGTTCTGCGCTGGCAGCCATGTTTTTAGGGAATCAGAAAAATTTCGGCAATCTACATAAAAGACCTTCCATACATCATTCCTGTAAAGTTTGGTTCAATTTGCTTCAGTAGCTTCAGAGGAGATAGCAAATATATGTTTTTCCCATAGGGTCACATGTTTTAAACTCGGCCATGTTTTTTCACGGATCGAAAAAATTTCGGCAAACTAAGAAAAGGACCTTCCATACATCATTCCTGTAAAGTTTGGTTC
>MJUU01041455.1:37103-51109 GCA_002080025.1 Modiolus philippinarum
AATAACAACGGAGCTTCAGTGGGGCAAATATTGGGTCCCTGAGTCCTGCAATATTGCCACAGGAATTATCTCTACAAGGGGTTTGCTAGGCCCAGAGAATTCTACCCTCCCGCAAATACGTGGATCAAGATGATACACTGAATGACTGGGATATACCTGTCCTGCTTGGTGTCATCCGCTGGAATGCAGACTCCTCGTGGTCCTAATCACTTGGGGTTCTGCTTGACTGGTTACCTAGCGGGAAAACTGGGATCCCTCTGGTGTCACCCTCCATCCCCGGTATGGAGTACTTCGGGAGTTCTCCACATCCACCATAGATGTAATGGTAGTATTGGTACCTAACTGGGGAACCCCCGTATGACGTGCTATTTTACCACACTTTTTTCTGTAAAATAAGCCTTCAGATTCCATTGTTTAAATCGCGTTGTACGTCATTGAATCTCATTGAGTCATTGCCAAATTGGCAAATGCCGGGAAGGAATGCACCTTCCCAAGTCAAGTGTTTAAGGTCCACATCCTTACCCACAAATCCTTGACAGATTTTGCTTATATTTCCTTAATTTCTTCTCTACACAGGAAAAAACTAAATGAACCACTGAAATTGGTCAAGGTTTGACAGACATCATCATGGTTATACATGTACCTTTTTACCTTTTACCTTTTCTTCATCTGTACATCCTTCACATGATACGTTTCACCATTTGTCAACCATTATCATATCTTCTACTATATACCATAACCAAATAAACCAATCATATATATTTCCTTCATGACATGTGTACTTCTTGATCAAAAGCAATCAAACACAATATCAATGAAAATAAGTCTACAACCAGATTTGATTGATTTCATTGGCTCATCAATTTGCTTCTAGTGTAGAGAAGTTTGCTTTCATCTTATTGTCCAGACAGGATAGTTTTATCACACCTATCCTGCTAATTAAATGATCAGTCATAAACAATCACCTACTAGTATCAGCAGTGTTTTTAAATGAGTTACACACAAATTACTGGTCAGTCATGAGTGATAACCTGCTTACATGTGTACCTGTAGTGCAATTTACTGTCAATCGCTTTTAATAAATGGTTAACGGTAACATACAATAGACAATAGACAATATTTTATTCACAAATCAAAGTGCCCAATTTGAGCAGTATTACAACAAAACAATACACAGACAATACAGAGACAATAATTAACATTTATGAGTATTATTGAATTACACATATAATATTAAAATATAATGAGATTCAAACACATAGTATCACCTGGAACTATTCACATACATGTACCAGTCCAAGAAGGAGACAACTCTCATTGCAAACTTAATAAATGATCTCTCCTCTGAAATAACTGTTTTAGCAATTTATACAAAATTAAGATAATATTTTTATCCTCATTACTTAGAAGCCAAATAAATTAATTTTCATCTGTATGATCTTTAAAATATTTGTTTAAATTACAATTCAGTTCAAAAAAAGGTTTTCTTGTATCATTTAAGCTACTACATTTAATCAAAAAATGGATCTCGTCTTCAATGCCACTACCACATAATTCACATTTTCTATCTTCAACTTTTAAATTAGTGTATCTAACCTTTTCAATATTTAGATGATGTACACTGATCCTAAATTTTGTGAAAAGGCATCTGTCATTTTCTTGACCATACATGACATATACATGAAAAAGAAATAATTACTAAGTATGACAGTTTTTCTGTAAATACTTGTGTAATTTCTCTAGATTTTTCATATTTAATCAGTTAGTAGACCAGAAATTGATAAAAGATCCTGACAAGATAAAGCATCCGTGTATATAACATCATTTTAAGTATACTATAGTTTATGAATTAGTTGCTAATTTGGAGAGAAATGGACTTTTCCTGCCATTTAACTGATTCACCCAATTCTAAATGTTAAAATTTCAAATAAAATACAAAATTTTGTAAAATATTTTTCAGGTTGCAAAGGTGTTCAGGTCGAAGAAATATGGAGCCTTGACCCAGAGAGCTTTCAAAATCTAAAGTAAGAGGATAAAAAATATTTAGTTATGTATGTATAATTAAATGAAAAGGATAACGGGTAACATCTACATTGTACAATGGCTGAAAAATACAGATACATTCCACAATCTACCAAGGAACTGCTAAAGAAAAAAAAGCAAAAGACAATGTAAACAATGGTAGGAACTCGGGACAGCCAGCCTTGATACCAGTACTTGCAAAATCCAGTGGTAGGTTAAACCTGTTTATGGGTACCCAAACCTAGTCTAACTAATCATGCTAATCTAGATTCTTCAATTCTGTTGAAAGTTGCAACTCGCAGAGAACAAAAACAATAGAAAAGATTACTTAGCCCTAGGATCTTTTTATTTACATTTTTTGTACAGTGGTTTCAGAGATCTATATTTTGTGGCATTGTAGCATCCTTAAATAATTCAGCGTGTCTCAAGCTGACTTTATTTCAGTATACATTTGCTAATATTTAAACCTAAGTTTTCTCAATCTCTGTTATTCAATCCTGTTACAACATGACCAGCTGTTAGAGGCAAAAGAATATTTTGCATTACTTGATTTTAATTACAAATGTCATGCTTGTTGCACTAAAGTGTTTTGAAATTGTGCATGCATATATATATATATATAAATGTCTTAATTTATTTTCTCTACAGACCAGTATATGGACTTATATTCCTGTTTAAGTGGCAACCCGAGACAGAACCCCAAGGGTCTATTGTGCAGGATAGTAGATTGGAAAAGATTTTCTTTGCTAAACAGGTTTAATATTATTGTTTGAATGACATTTATGGCGGATGTCCTGGCTCAATAACGTATTATATTTGCAATTCTTCAATGAATATACCAATATTCCTCAAGTAACACCTATAACAACTCCTTCAAAACTCCTATCTTTTCTTTGTCAATCAACCAATCAAGATTCTCTAGAATTCTTTTGTATACCAATTTGTCATTACTGGAGTATCAAGGTAAACCCCTTCAGGCAGTACAAATTGGTATACAATAGAATTTCTTTAGAATTGGCAAATAAAAGACAGGAGTTTAGAAGGACTTAGCTTGTTATATGTGTTACTTTAGGAATATTGGTATGTTCATTGAAGAATTGCAAATATGATACGTTAAAGAGCCAGGAAACCCGCCATAAAAATTGGCTTTATTGAGGTAGGAGTAATACTTATTTGCATGTTAGGAAATAAGCTGACATAATTGGCTGCATTGACTTGTGTTTGCAATTCCTGAAATTAAGTTTTTGATTTGACTATTGAGTGAAGTACATCTAAGTTCACCTGATAAATTCATGCCAACACAATCAAATAGAACCAGTACTTGTGATTTTCTTTAATTACTTATTTCCAAATTAAAAGAATGATAAGGATTTAACACTGTTTGAAAGGAATTTATTGAAGTATAAACAGGACCAAGTCACTCAAAAACATATCAATAAAGTTCATTGAACTTTTTATTTTATCAGTTCATTTGTTTGTGAGTTAGATTTTAGTGAAAACGAATAAGTTCAACACGAAATTAAACACTTTGAAATATAAATGGTACAAAATTTGATAGACAAATTAAAGGGCAAGTGAAAGGGCAATGTATTTGTGTAAATGAATTTGTGATATTTCTCATTTTACTGTGAATAATAATTTCATTGATCATATTGATATTTTATCATCAGGTTATAAACAATGCATGTGCTACACAAGCCATTCTTAGTATATTGTTGAATTGTGAGTCAGATGCAGTGGAGTTGGGTGAGACACTGAATGGTTTTAAAGAATTTGTACAAAGTTTTGAACCAGGGGTAAGTATTTTGTGGTTAGATCAACCAAAATAGGCGTGGTTCCGGTTACCCCTCTGAAAAAAATAGTTATAAAGAGAAAGTGTATTTCCACCAAAATTTCTCTTGTATCTTCATCTCGAAAAATTTTTCATCAGCCGCCATAACTTTGAGATGTCAACAAACCACGTGATCTGTAAAGGGTTGATATAGCTGACAATGTGCTATTTATATCACATTGACTTGACAACATTTAACGCACTAGAGGTGAAAAAAGAGGTTTAACTGTCCTTGGATTTTATCCCATAGCAGTTCATAGGGTTTAGAAGCCTTTGAAAAATAAATAAAAGGTAAAATAAACCCATATATGATAGTCTGCAACGAACTCGTTCCGAATTTATGATTGCACTAGAACTTCCTGACTGGATAAAAACTTTTTTTTGTCACGTTTTAGTTCTTTTCGCATCAAAAAACTTCATAGAAAGCTTCACATAAAGTTAATAAATATTCAACTAGTAGATAAACTATGATCAACTATGAAAATTCTGATTTACTGTTTCAAAAACTACCATCTTGCCGCCGATCTCTACTTAGACTTTGTCAGTGAAAAGTGGCCAAAAAACTAGTGTCGGTCGTTTCTTTTTATTCATTTATTTTTTTTTTTATTTGGGTAAAAAAAAGTCTAGGGTTGGCAGGAAAAACTAGGGTCGGTCGGATGGCTGGAACCACACCTATTTTTTTATTTGGCCTAACATTTGAGCTGATTTTCTGGCAGAAGTTGAGTGGGTACAGCAATTTCATGGCAAATGGACTTGCAAATAATCAAAAAAAGATTATGATACAAAAGTTTTTGTGCCAAAATACATAAAAAATAATAACTAGGAAAAGGTTTATCTATTTAAGGTAGATAGACACTGTTGCAATGCGCAGTTCAATTGGGCATTTGAACAATTTAGAGTGGAATACGGGTTTGGTTTGAATTTTTGGCTGGAACTGTCATTTGACAGGTTTTCCTTTGTGACTTCATAATTGATTGACTAATATGAAACATCATATTTCGTCATCATATTTGCCACAAATTAACTCCCTTTTCCTGTAAATAATTTTTATCATGAAAACCTTCCAAAATATCTGTGTGAAAAGCATGATGACATATACGTTTTTACGAATTTTCCTTAAGTTGATATTATAAACGAACTACTAACAAAAGTATTAAAAATTCATGTATTTTGGTTTCAGTTGAGAGGCCTGACACTGAGCAATTCAGATGTAATCAGACAAGTTCACAATGGTTTTTCAAGGTAAGAATTTATTCTTACATATTTATCAATATATCAGTTTTTACAGAGTACCTCATATATTGATACAGAAGTATTTACTGTAACAAAGTATGTTTATTCTGGATTTCAGATCTTAAATTATTCATTATAGATTACTTTCCAAATTATACACCTCTGGTACTGTGCCTAACACCATGCAGCACTATAAGCATACATTAAGAATGCAATCTATGAATAGAAAAATATTCTTAAGCTACGAAAAATAATCTCACTTTCATGGAATGAATATCTAATTAATTCTAATATGGGAACAAAGGAAACCATGACGACCAGCCATATAAAAAACTCCAATAACATAATAAGTGATGTCACAACAGTGTTTACACTGAAACAGGCGACGTCATAATATGTTTTGATCACAAAAATGTCAGTAAATCTTATGCAATGGCTGTCTTAAACTGTGTACACTATAGGTCCTTCTAGATCATTAAATGATATATTAGAATCAAAATAATTCATGTTTGCCGGTGGCTTGTAGTCGATTTTGATATGGGTGTCCATTATTTTCGTTTATTTACTACTTGCTCTAGGTAAAATATTTTACGAAAATAATGGCCGCCCATACAGTACAAACAGAGGCATTCAGTTGAAAATCACTCAAATCCGACGTCGGTGAATTGTGTGTGAAACGGGGTGAATGTCCGACAACAAACCTGACATTCACCGACATTCACGGATGTCCGAGAAACTGATAAACAGAGGATTAACTCACCTGCTGTTGTTAATTGTACTTGTCAACATTTATCTACTTGTGTAAACGAAGTAATTATCTCTAAGTGCAGTTAATTATTTTGGAAAAGCTTGCTTTTCATATTTCAAATAGTATTCTATATTTCAAATAAAAAAAAAATTAGATCTATGCGTATGGCAGAAAAAAAACATATAATTGTGTTGTCATCGTGAATTAGTGACTGTCAGAACTCAAAGTTGTTAAAAGATCATATTATATAAAATAATTTGTTACTTATTAAATAATTTGCACGAATATCAGCCTTAAAATTGAGTAATTTGGTTTTGTTAGGTCAAGGTTAATATTAGTGAGTGATGACCTATAAATAGCACGCTATTAATAACTTTGAATTTAAAAAAAAATCACACGAAAAATAGCTTCAGAGAAAATCAGTATTCACATATTCTTGCAGGGAATATTTCAGTGAATATTCAGTTCCAAGAATGTACTTAACATTCCATAAAAGCATTTTTTATTTTTTAACACGATGTCACATATCGGGGTCACATATCCTTTGGCTCCTATTTTTGTCACAAACAATACGTGCGAGCCTATTTTTAAGGGGAATCCGCTAAACTGTATTTTGATTGGTCATAAAAATAGAAATTCCATGCTTCAATTTCGTGCAACCCGAACATTCTAGCATGTCAGTATGAGAATCTACGGAGGCTTTCGTTTTGAAATTAGACATGTTTTAACCCACTTTTCTCGGTCAAATGGAAATTGAGGAGATATTTTTACATAGGGAAGCCATCCAATTGTCTTTTTTTATTCACGGCATTGATTAATACGTTCGGAAATAAGATTTTGAAAGGGAAGTCACATGAAACCCGGTTGTCATTGAGTTTTTTTTATCTCGAAGCCATGAAATGGCTGGAGAGATATTGATATGGCAAGAAAAAATCACGTGCCCCGCATGAGGCTTCAAGCCTATTAACAGCTCTAAAAGATGATCTTCGTGCTTCCAATAAAATATAGTGCACAAGTTCCTTTCAAAATCGGATACATTTAGTATTAAGTTATATTTCTTCATTTTCTTGAGTTGAATACAATGTTGTTTTATGAAACTGAAAACAATATGCATGTTAATCAAATTACTCGTTTTTTTACTCGTTGCTTATAAATAGAAAATGAATGGCTGTCTTTATATCTGATGGGAAAACACGCCCATGGACCTTTATAAGATGTTTTTTATTGGTTTAAAATGAAACATACGATAAACACGTCATATGTGTATTCATACAGCTGAAGCGATCTATATTTAAAGTTTACATAAGTACACGTGTCCAGAAGCGCGATTAATTTAGTATTATAACATTGAGTTTATTACATTTTCAAAGTCAGTAACGTATTTATCGTTTTGAGTATCAATTAGTGCTTAATAGATTCAGGGATTGGTGTTCTATAAGTTTGATTTAAATTATTTATTTAGGTCAAACATGTCCCCATTCATAGTTACAAAAAATCAATAACGAGTCGTTGTAGTGTGTATTCTTAAAATGTTTCATAGCATTCAAAATACAAACATCGCTATTTGTTCGTTCGAATTTTCGCACAAATTAATAATCAAGCGCAATTTTGCCAGTTGCAGCGATTTTAAAGACTGAAAATTTCTTAAAAGGCTCTCACTTTGCGGTCGCCTTTTAAGAAGTTTTTACGCCTTTAAAAATCGCAATAAGTGGCCAAATGCGCTTGATAATATATAATAGCAGAAGTACATTATTAGTAGAAGTCTGCAACTCGCTCAATATGTATTTTGACGGCGTTGTCCCCAGATTAGGCCGTTATCAGTAAAATCGTCTACCGGGGGTTCCTCCCAATCTCGTTCGTATAGTATGGAATGATGGGTAAAAGTGTTATCACAAAAACAAGTACTTGTTAATAAATCACAGTCGAATAATCATTTAAGTTCGAACATGTGGAAATGAGAAATGTCAACACTGTTCAACCCACCCAGGGTAGAATTCTCTCCAAAATAGAAAAACGCAATTAAATGGAAAGTTTATCGTCGACAATAATGGAAAAAGATTTCCTATTATCTATTATAATTTGAAGAGATCATTGGTAGAAAGATCGATATGAAAATTTCAAAATGAAAAATAAATCTTTATACACTAAATTTGAAAACACTTTTTTTCTAAATAATGTATAATGTTGCTTTAGAATGTGGATTTCCGAGAAAATAATATAGAAGAAGGAACGGTCACCAAAAAGAAATTGCAACTACACAGCAGTGCCACATGTATTTGTTACTATGTGCTGATATTATAATTCTCATAATTAACGAAAGCGTTTAGAAAACTATATTTTCTTGTTTGCTACAGTACTGTATGCGGCATAAAAAAAAATATTCAAATATTTGTCGAGACAATCTCTGCGACCCTACTATTTTATAATAAGTACATTGTAGATATGTATTGCCAGCTAGGACCCTTTATATATTACTGTAACGCATTGAATTGTATTAATACCAACTATACTTATTTTAACAACTTCACCAAAACTAATTCCAAGATATTAAGCATACCAGCTATCATGGCTATAGTTTTAATGTCGGTATACTGAGGCTGTATATTGATAAGCAAAAAAGTAAACAAAATGAAAAAAAAAAGAAACAATGCAATCTTATTCATGTTTAAACATGTAAACAATAACTTTCCGCGATTCAATCTACTTTCTCTAAATAGTACAAAAACTTGATATAGTGGACAGTTTTTTGTTATATTTTCTTTTACTTTAATATCTGATTTAACCGTTTATGTTGTATGCATATATGTATCTATTTTGTAGATAGAGACATCTGTCATTAATCGGTTATCAATTATCACATTTATGTGAAAACTGACGGGGTAGAGCCAGACACGTAGCGAATATTAATTGTCCCTGTGGATTTTGCGTATATTAACTGTACCCATCATGCAACATGTATTTTCTGGCCATGAATTTTTAGCTACTATTTTTAGTCTTCTCGCACGAAATCTCGTTTAAATCACAGCGGTAGTCTGGGGACAATGCCGTCTACTGATCTATTACGAGTTGCTGACTTCTACTAATAATGGACTTCTGATAATAGCAATGAAATCAACATGCGAAATCACACAATCCGATTATTTTCACGTATTACAGACTATAACTTAATACGTGCAGAAGTATGCAGTAGTTCTTTGGATGACTACGAAGTTTTGCCACATGTAGAATTTCAGGGCTTCGAGATTCAGCTCCATCGGAGCTTTGATTTCCTCTTGATACTATTAGCCTAAAACTTTTGAAGAGACAAATAGGACACTAAAACTCCGACAATTCTGGTGGAAGTCTGACTTTCACCGGCATTTATTAGTTGACCCAACATCAAAGAAAATTGCCGACGATTTTTTGGGTGAAATTTTTCCGACAATTTTGCCGGACAAACACCGACAAAACCTGTGAATTCCGGGTTGACAAGGGTGAAAATTGTCGCACCAGAGTGATTTTTAACTGAATGCCTCTGTTTGTACTGTATGTAAATCTCAAACAAACCGCAGGAACCCATGAATTATTTCTTGATTTTAAACAATCAAATAAAAAAAAATCAATAATAAAAGTAAGCAAGAAAAATCAGCTTGACATTCAGTAGATTTGTTTGGTGTACAAATGATGTAATAGGTGNTGTTAGCAAAGTGTAGGGAAATAGGGAATTATGGGAACCAGGGTTACGTTTAACTCGTGGTTAAACTATTTAACCACGGGTTACATAACCAAGGGTTTAAATATGGTTGAGCAACGGGTATTTAACCCCGAGTTTTGTAACCATGGGTTAAAAATTTAACCAATCGTTAAATTTAAACCTTGGTTTATTTTAACCGTGAGTTGAACAACCGGGTCCTGGTGGTCACCGTACTCACGGTCTCTTCATCTGTGTTTTCTCTTTGGTTTCTAGTCTCTCTTGCTGGGCACGGTGACGTGCCAGGTTGTCTATTCTCTTCAGGTTGAAGTTTATATCTATCATATATTTCAAAACTGAGATCGTAGCTGTGGGTACCTCCATGTCTTTTCGTTGCTATACCTTTAACACATACTGCAACTGCAAGTCTGTTCGGCGTTATCATGGATCTTCATATGACGTAATAACAGTTTCTTCTCTGTGCGTTTCGCTGTAAAACATCGTAGTCGTTATTTCCAATGGGAATAGAACGATAATGAACTTTAATTTATACACTCTTTTTATACATTGGACGCGTAAATGGGTGGATTTGGCGTGTACATAATGTTATGTTCCCAATTGGCCCACTTAGAGGCCGTTGTCTAGCTTCTCTCATGTCCGCACTTCTGGTTCAAAATGGTGGGGAAATTATCATGAAAACACTGACAATCAAATTTTAAAAAGTGTTGAAAATTGGTGGGGAAGAGGAAAAGATTATGACAAGGGCCATAATTCTAGAATAAGATAAAACCGAAAATGGAACTAATTTAAGTTAATAAGATTTACTATCTGTATTTGGTCGAGTCATGTTTTGAGAATTTCAGCGGTGAGTGAGATTTGTCCAACAATCAAATGAAAAAAATAATGAAATGCCAAATGAATTGTGGTTCGATAAACGCCTGGTGCGTTTAGACAGGTCTGTGTATCTCAGTGCTGTCTGTAAGACATGTCACACAACGTATACACCAGCAATGAATAAGTTTTATTTTTCTTCATGTAAATTTCCTGTCTTAATTCTCATTGATGAAGAATTATGTATTACTTTAGTATAACACATGGAATAATTGAATCATGAACGATGCTACCGTCTGGTTACCGATGCGTAAACAATGTTATCCTCTATAGGGGTAACATTGTTCATGCATCAGTGAGCAGAGGGTAACATTATTCATGGTTGCATGAATTTCAGCCAGTAAAGATTGGAATTTAAAAAAAGGTTCTATATAGGAAATTAGCAATAAATAGCTGGGAGGGTGACACAGCAATTTGTCGTTACCCCTCGAAAAACATTTTCGACCTCGGCTTCGTCTCAGCTGACATTTTTTGTCAACAATCTGCTCTGTCACACTCCGATCTATTTTGTGTATAAAATATCATAGACATTAAATGGGTGCAATATATAATTATGTCTCTGCTTAATTATCAGAAAGCAACTTCATCCAGTTTTGGACGATCGAGTGACTAGATTAAGAATTCTCATAATTACGAAGTTGTTTTGCTTCCGATGTAGTAGCCAAAACAGCTTGAAAAAATAAAAAAAATAGAAATTATAGGCCTACACACCATTGCTACTGCAGGATAAAGTTTTGTGTCTTCTGTCAAGGATTTCTTTGACATTCTCGCTTGATTTTTATATTGTAAAGGATTGATTTAAGTTTAAATAAACTCTTAGTAGGGCCAAGTTGTATTTATTTAAAAGTTATTCCTACGTAATAAAATCATCTAAATGCAAGTATCTCAGGCTCGTGATTTATTTAGCAAATGTTAGAACTACATTTATTCTATAGTATATGAATTTTATGATATGATAGTTCCACGGCAAACTGAGAAATCGAATGCCAGTTTAAATTAACTCTTCTCGTCAAAATACTATATTCTTCTGAAATATATATATTCTCTTCCTGAAAATTTTTCTTTCGTTTCGTAAATATGAGAAATAAGAGTGAAATTGCATCAAATTATTATATTCGGACCTGTAAAATCCCTAGAAAGTCACTCTTATGCTTAAAACAAACAAACAAACGAAAAAAATCAAATATGTAGTGGACACTGTGACTCAAACTAGTTAATCAATTTAAATTAAAAAAAATAATCAAACTCAGTAACTTAAGAGAGCGAAGGACAGAAAGATGCAGGATTGTTGACTATGGTACAACATGGAATGAACACTTTAATCCGAAAATGTCAATTTTACATGTGCTACTTCCGGTCATCAATTTCAAATGGCTCACAGTGCTGGAGACTGGTGTCTGATAGAGAGTGATCCTGGTGTATTTACGGAATTAATTAAAGGGTTTGGTAGGGTTTACTTGCAATAGAAAGTGTCTTTATAATCTTTTATGGTGAAACTCGCTGCCATTAATTAGAACCCTTTGAAATAACAACGGAGCTTCAGTGGGGCAAATATTGGGTCCCTGAGTCCTGCAATATTGCCGCAGGAATTCTCTCTACAAGGGATTTGCTAGGCCCAGAGAATTCTACCCTCCTGCAAATACGTGGATCAAGATAATACACTAAATGACTGGGATATACCTGTCCTGCTTGGTGTCATCCGCTGGAATGCAGACTCCTTGTGGTCCTAATCACTTGGGGGTTCTGCTTGACTGGTTAATTGCGGGAAAACTGGGATCCCTCAGGTGTTGCCATCCATCCCCGGTATGGAGTACTTCGGGAGTTCTCGGCATCCACCATAGATGTAATGATACCTAACTGGGGAACCCCTGTATGACGTGCTATTTTACCACACTTTTTTCTGTAAAATAAGCCTTCAGATTCCATTGTTTAAATTGTGTTGTACGTCATTGAATCTCATTGAGTCATTGCCAAATCGGCAAATGCCGGGAAGGAATGCACCTTCCCAAGTCAAGTGTTTAAGGTCCACGTCCTTACCCACAAATCCTTGACAGATTTTACTTATACATGTATTTCCTTAATTTCTTCTCTACACAGGAAAAAACTAAATGAGCCACTGAAACTGGTCAAGGTTTGACAGACATCATCATGGTCATACAAAATGTACATGTACCTTTTTACCTTTTCTTCATCTGTACATCCTTCACATGATACGTTTCACCATTTGTCAACCATTACCATATCTTCTACTATATACCATAGCCAAATAAACCAATCATATATATTTCCTTCATGACATGTGTACTTCTTGATCAAAAGCAATCAAACATAATTTCAATGAAAATAAGTCTACAACCAGATTTGATTGATTTCATTGGCTCATCAATTTGCTTCTGGTGTAGAGAAGTTTGCTTTCATCTTATTGTCCAGACAGGATAGTTTTATCACACCTTTCCTGCTAATTAAATGATCAGTTCAGTCATAAACAATCACCTACTAGTATCAGCAGTGTTTTTAAATGAGTTACACACAAATTACTGGTCAGTCATGAGTGATAACCTGCTTACATGTGTACCTGTAGTGCAATTTACTGTCAATCGCTTTTCAATAAATGGTTAACAGTAACATACAATAGACAATAGACAATATTTTATTCACAAATCAAAGTGCCCAATTTGAGCAGTATTACAACAAAACAATACACAGACAATACAGAGACAATAATTAACATTTATGAGTATTATTGAATTACTCATATAACATTAAAATATAATGAGATTCAAACACATAGTATCACCATGATCACCTGGAACTATTCACATACCAGTCCAAGAAGGAGACAACTCTCATTGCAAACTTAATAAATGATCTCTCCTCTGAAATAACTGTTTTAGCAATTTATACAAAATTAAGATAATATTTTTATCCTCATTACTAAGAAGCCAAATAAATTAATTTTCATCTGTATGATCATTAAAATATTTGTTCAAATTACAATTCAGTTCAAAAAAAGGTTTTCTTGTATCATTTAAGCTACTACATTTAATCAAAAAATGGATCTCGTCTTCAATGCCACTACCACATAATTCACATTTTCTATCTTCAACTTTTAAATTATTGTATCTAACCTTTTCAATATTTAGATGGTGTGCACTGATCCTAAATTTTGTGAAAAGGCATCTGTCATTTTCTTGACCATACATGACATATACATGAAAAAGAAATAATTACTAAGTATGACAGTTGTTCTGTAAATACTTGTGTAATTTCTCTAGATTTTTCATATTTAGACAGTTAGTATACCAGAAACTGATAAAAGATCCTGACAAGATAAAGCATCCGTGTATATAACATCATTTTAAGTATACTATAGTTTATGAATAAGTTGCTAATTTGGAGAGAAATGGACTTTTCCTGCCATTTAACTGATTCACCCAATTCTAAATGTTAAAACTTCAAATAAAATACAAAATTTTGTAAAATATTTTTCAGGTTGCAAAGGTGTTCAGGTCGAAGAAATATGGAGCCTTGACCCAGAGAGCTTTCAAAATCTAAAGTAAGAGGATAAAAAATATTTAGTTATGTATGTATAATTAAATGAAAAGGATAAC
>MJUU01041455.1:80559-97147 GCA_002080025.1 Modiolus philippinarum
CTTCACAGGGGATACGGGTTCATATTCCCTGTCTGTGCCCTATATCCCCTTCGCCTGACGGCTCAGGGGATATAAAACACAGACAGGGAATATGAACCCGTATCCCCTGTGAAGATTCCCGAATAACATATAATGTAAGTGAACATTTTTTTATATCCGTTAGAGCTCACGGTTTTTTCCTTTCATCCATTCATCCTTTTTTCTGTACTTCCGTTTTTTCTGTAAAGTGTCTCTCTCTTTCTTTAGCAAATAACTGCTCGTGTATCCATCTTGCAATAGATTCGTTGTCAGAAGTTGGGCTAAGATAATACTTAAATTAAATATTTTCCTCAATTGTCATCAGGGCCATTACTTAATTTTTGGTAGTACCTTCGTACCTCAATTGAATTCATATTTTTCATAAATGACACATACCCGTTTGTGCCTTATGCTGGTGCAGTATATATATATGATTTTTGTGCTCGTGCAGCATGATTTGACACACTGTTTCTGAATACTATTCTGTCTTTCTGAATTGATTAGTCATTTTATTTCTGATTTACGTAATTTTTTTCACTGAACAGACAAATCAAATTACAACATGTAATTAAATTATAAAAAAAAAACAATGAGTCACCTCTGTAATTCATTATTCTTTGATTGATAGCAATACATTTTGAACATCCAAGTACAAATTACAAACATTGAAAGGCCATATGAATGGAAATTCATGCATATTTCATTAATTTATTGTTTTTTTCTAAATTTGTTATTAAAAACTTCGAAGATCAACACGAGTCAAGAACATGACAAAGTGCTCTTGACCAATGAAACGAGAGAGATACAAGGCTCTTATTCATAAATAATCCTCGGTTTTGTATGTTCATCTATGGTATTATAACTTCGTACTAATGCACTTATAACAACACCTGACCAGTGCCAAGAGACACAGATCAAACTTAATTTTAGAGTTCAAAATCTTAAAATCACTTTCAAAAAATTGATATCTCAATCATATCAATTCACATAAATTTTCAAATAAAAAAAAATACAATAAGATCTTTCCCTTTGTTTTTCCTCTATCGGATTTGACTTTACTACCGGATTTGACATGTTCAACACGGCGGGTGTCTTATATGAAGCAGGAGATGCTTACTCTACCGGTACACCTGATCTCACCCATGGTTTTTATTGGGTCCGTGTTGTTCATCTGTATATGTGTCTTCATTTTTCTTTTTTGTCCTGTATACTCAAGTGATGCCCTTGTTTCTTTGTGTTTCCGATGTTGCCGTTTTCCATGGATTGTTCGTTCTTTTGACTGACGGTTCGGTTCTCACTTACTCTACTCCTGAATATGAAAAAAATCTAAAACAAATCTCAGTATTATTGTATTTTTCCTGTATTGTGAATTAAATAGTTTATACAGTCGCCTAGACTTCTAATTATTAATACAAGTGGTTACATCATTTCAATATATTTAATAACTGAATATCATCGGTTTAATCAGACACCAATCTACGTGATTTTTAAAACATTTCATAGTCTTTTAAAAGTGGGAATCAATTTCATGAGTAAATGGATATATATAACTGTAGTTCAAAATATAAATTATTTGAAATCTTGTAAAACGTATCCAGCTCCATCCAAGCAACCTCTTTGTCTTCAGATAGAAATCGGTGGTTAATCCTTTTTCTAAAGAGTATCTCCCTCATACATAGCCATGCCCTTAGCTGACTTTTGGCTTTTTTCGGCTTTTAAACGTATTTTGGTATATGAACTTCCAAATGTTTTGATTTGATCTGAACATAAGCATATGCAGAAACTAAATTAACAGTAACTTGGGTATTATGTTATTTGTAACCACTCGGCCAATTGATGCCTCTGCTGGCGGACTTTTAGTCCCCCATGGTACTCACCAACCCAGTAGTCAGTACTTCGATATTGACCCGAAAACCGATTTTGCTTTTTTTTAAAGTTGCAATATCAAAATGTTGTTTAAGTAGCACCCCGGCATAGAATCGAACAAAATTTTGAAAAAGTGTTTCATGCTATGTCACAGATCTGCACAATTTTGAAATATAATATAGTATTTATTCCACATGTTTTGGTATATGGACTTCCAAATGTTTTGATTTGATCTACACTGAAGAGACATAAGTTGTCGAAATGCGCAGATGCAGAAATTAAATTAACAGTAACGTCGGCATTGCCTTATTGTCTTCATTTTGATATGTTTTGAGTACAACTATTGCATTTTGTGACCGTATATTTCCCACTGCCATCAATATTGTGAAATCTATAGAAAATGGATCTCGCATGTTTGTTTATATTATATCATGATGTTGTTTCATTTTCAGGAAATGAAATCCAAATCATCATCAGTAATATTAGTATGTGCAAGTTCATTTATACATTGTATTACAATTGGTCTACTTCAATCTTTTGGGATAATATACAGTGAACTGTTAGAGTATTTTAATTCTGGAAAAGGTGAAACCAGCTGGATTTCGTCTTTAAATTCGTGCCTATTCCTAACAAGCGGTAAGGAAAGTAGACAGACATGTTGTTTAATTAAGCTTTAAACTAAATTATAAAATTGATTAAGCATACTTTAATGATATTCAAAGATAATCAGGAGGCAATGAATCTATCTCAGCATCAATCATGCTACCTAAACAACAATCTAAAAGATTAGTTTAAATGCTTTTACATAGCAGAAAACTTAATAAGCATTATCAGGTAACCCAGTTTTATTCTAATGTTTCTTGGTCGTATATTTCTTACAATTCCTTAACACTTGAAGAAAATGTTTGCCTACTTGTCAAAAACCACGGAATTGCACATGTTTTCAGAGCTTGGCACATGTTAAAATCACTACTGTGTTATTTTCCAAATATATCCCATCATTCTAGATTTAGTTACACAATAATATAATTGCGTCTTTGTTTTTGAAGAAATGCATAAGCCCTTGTTTCAATTTTGTTAAAAACACTGTAATTCATTCAAGATTCATAGTGTTTGGATCCATTTTTGGAAGGGTATCCTCGATCCATTCAGATCACCTGCCAAGTGAAATATATCAATGTCTATTTACAAAATATATATATACTGGATTTCAAACAGGTACAACTGTACAGGTGGTGCAAGGATAAAAGCAATGTAGTCAATGGTCATCTACGCACGTATCGCTTATGTTAAATCCTCCAACGTGGGGGCTTTCACTGTTCGTGGAGAGAATGAGCATTTATTATAGTCATTTCTGGGGCTGAGGATCTTATTAGCCATGGCATTGTAATGTCTTGATGGTCTGACTAGTGTTGTTAGGTATTGCGTTTTTGGTATCGCTACTATTCTACTGACAATCTTATAAAATAAGGCAAGCAAATCCTGAAATGAAGCCTTCTTTCTTGCAATGGCGCCCGATTTAGTTTTTTTAGCATTCCGTTAAAACTGTCATTGAAAACATAACGTGCTGATCTGCGTTGCACTTTTTCTAACTCGTTTATATTTTCCTGGGTATATGGACCCCACACTGCTGAAATATATTCCACTTTTGGTCTCACTAGTGTGTTAACTGCTGTGTAAGTTCCAGGTCAAGTCTCCTTTGACGGTAACTCAAAGATCTTTGCATCGTTTACTACTTCAAGTTGTTCTTCATGCATCATAGTGTAGCTTGGTGGAATTCCTAGATACTATAAGGTCAACAATAATGACACGACTACAAGGAATATAAATGTTGAACAATAGAACAAAAGTTAGTAAAAACAGTAAGGTTTCATTTTACATCGGTAAAGATAGCTTTGAAGGAAAAAGGTTGATTCAGGGGTATAGTTTTGTTAGTAAAGCATTGTAAAAGGTTTATTTGGGATATCTTGTTATATTTATATTGTTGTTTTCTTTTAGAATATATTTTGTTTTCCAGAGTTTAAATCACTGAACCTAAAAAAAAACACTTGTTTCATGTAGGTTTATTAGGAGGATTTTTAGTTCCACGATATGGGTTTCGGAAGCTTGCCATGGCTGGTTCAATTTCAGCAGCTGTAGGAACAGGATGCAGTATGTTTGTACCATCAATATACTACCTATATATTACATATGGTTTTCTGACAGGTAAGTACAAATGCCTCTTAAAATTGTGTTTGTTACTGTCCTTCAAGTATAAGCTTAGACCAATTTGGCTACCAATTCTACAGATTGACAACTAAACTGCTGCTAAAAAAACTGTAAAATTGGTTTATCAAATTGAGTAGTTGATACTCAGCTCTGAAGGTAATCTTTTGTGTATGGTTATTGAACATGTTGAACTATTTTCATATTTAATAATAGCCTTCGTAGATGAGGAAATGTTCTGTTTTCAATTTTGCAAAGACTTTGTATAGTTTTTATGTAAATAGTTTATGAATAAATATATAAGTAAATGATATTTACTCTAACAAATTTTGATATGCCCACAAAGATTTAATCATGCATAACATTTTTAGGGAAAATGTGAAAAACACTGTTTTATTGATGGGAGATATTTTTTTGTGTACTATTACATTTCTTGGTAAATTTATTATCTTCCACAGCCAAATTACTGATTTTGTGTTTTATACCAAAATGATACTAGAAATGATTAACAGTTCCTCCAAAGTATGTGAATTAACCATTAATAAAAATGTTAAACGGATTATACATGTTAAAATAAAAATTTTCGCAGTTTTAAAATTTTGTCTGAAATAATAAAAAAAAACATGAATTCACCTCTGTATTAGAACTGTAACAGAGTTCATCACCGAACACAACAGTTGCTGAGGTATGTATCAATTGATTAATTTTTTAAACAAATTCTACAGTTTTTCAACAGCAATTTAGTTGTCAAACTGTAGAATTTTTAGCCAATTGGCCAATTAAACTGGTTTAAGGTTACTCTTGAAGGACTATAATATGTTCATAAACTCTATTTCTCTTACTTTAGACATTGAATTTTCCATTCTGTTGACTTTTCTACTGTCTTTTTTGGCTTCAAATATCATACGCATGCTCTTGTTCTTGCATACTTTTCAGGGGAAAAATTCAAAATTTACATGTGTTTGGTACAAAACTGTCGCCGAGAGGGGATACTTCCGATACAGGTAATATGAAATACACAGTTGGATACATAATGCGCTTATGTAGTCTTTTCGACATTTAGCAATGAATTCCGCTCAGTCCGGTGCTAGGGGTTGTCTAGAACTTACTGTGAGAAATGAGCAAAGCTCATTGTTAAGGGTCTCATGTTAACTGCAAGATGAAAAACAACAATATCAAACGTTGTTCCTATGCTCTGTCCTATCAGGTATTTGCATTTTGTATCTCGTAGAGACCTTGTCTCATGTACATTTACTCCATATCCTTTCATTGTTTATTATATATTTTTATTGTTATTTACTATAGATTACACCACAAGATCCCGTTCATTACCATATTTTATCCACTAGAGATAGTTAAATTTTAAAATTTTAATTGCGAGGCTTGCCGAGGATTTTAAAATTTAACACTCCTAGAGTGGATAAAATATGGTAATAATCGGGATAAAGTGGTGTAATCTTTTTCTATAATGATAAATGATAAACTCCGAGAATTGTATTCCGAATAGATTTGGCGGGAAATAGCACGGGGCTTTATTCAACATACGTTGAATAACGAAAATTTATCTTACGGTTCAAACCGGTTTAAACTTGACATATCATTAGAGAATAATTGATTAATAACAAGATACCAAAGTTTCTATTTATGTAATTTCTGCAAATGGCCATTTCCTCTCTCAACTGCATATCAAATAAAATATTTTGGAAGACTATAAACCGACATATGTGTAAAAGCTGATAGAAAACAAATAACCAACAGGATCTAAATGAAAAGCCAAAATCAGAATAAAGAAACTCCTTAAGTTATGATATAGGCAAACGAGAAAGTCCTTATTTCATTTTTTTCCAAAGAAAAGTCCCCTTTTCTGTAAATCATGTTTATTCCAGATAAGATACTTATAAATATTTTGTGCGAGAAAAGTTTCTAATAACATATTGTTGCCTTGTCATATTTCGGTAATGCATCCTGTAAAGATTTTAAAGAAAAATGACTAGAATTAGAGGAGCCTCTGATTCTACGGAAAATAATAAAAAACTCACACTAACCAACACTTTTAATTTCATATTGACTCCGTTGGATTAACCGATTTTAATCGCAGATACTGAGTTGACCCAGCAAGCAATATCTCGCACTAAATGGGTTTGTTTTCAATCTGGAAACCCTGCATGTTTACCAGAAATACTATGCGACAGAAATACTAATTTGTTCAATGGGACCTCGAGGGTGGGCCCACTTCCCGAAATCCCTTCTATTTTTCTACACTTTTTCGTTTCCCGAGAAGGAAAATATTTCACTCTAAAAGAAGACACTTTTTCTCGTTCCACGGGCTTATCTTTTAGTGGTTCCCGCTTCACGGTCGACATCCTTTACCGTTTTCACGTGCTCTTTTTTTTCCACAATCCCGATTCTCGCCTACTCAAAAAGGTCCATCCCGATTCCCGCTAATACCCATTGAGGCCCACTTCACTGATGCATAAATATATAGTATATATATATTTGAAATATTTTACTGAATGAAGTAAAGATATTAGCAGTCAAATATTTGGCAAATACATGAATAAATTCTTTGCAGATAAACATATATCAATATCTGTATAACTTTACTGATCTTAAACGCACTGCACTAGTGTGGAAATTTGTATATTGTGACAGGATTTTTAATTATGATCACTGCAAAAGCATAATTGGTCTGAACAAAGACAGCAATTATGAATTAAAGACCTACTTTAAATTCATCATGTGAAAGTAAATGTACAGCCACATGAATTTGAATTTCATTTGCACTTTCTTTTCAGGAGCAGGCATTGGTATATCTCATCTGGCGGCTGTAGTGTCTCTTGCTGTGGAGTTCACTAAACACAGAGCCTTGGCATTAGGTATAGCTTCAATGGGTGGTGGTGTTGGTACTTTTGTTTTCCCATTCTTAACAACATTCTGCTTAGAATTGTATGGATGGAAAGGATCATTTCTGATTTTAGCAGGCATAGAACTTCAAGGTGTAATAGCAGGAGCATTCCTCGTAACTTCATCAAGGCATAAAGACAAAGGTTTGATATCAAATACCATTAGTATCCTCTGCTGTTTTATCTTTATACATTAGTGTTGATAAATGTTCTCAGAAGGTAATCACACTCTCGGTATTTTGGATTCTTCGTACCTCTTCATAAACAAATTCCTATTTTTCATATGCAATCAATACAAAGAATCACTTTCGGTATTTTTCAATCTCTGCCATTTTTCTCTCGTTAGTATAACTTTCTGGAAATTACAAATTACCCCATTTTGTTTGTATCTAGACAATTTGTTCGAGATTGTCTTCTTGTTGTGATTAGCCAGTTCGTTTATAGTAACAAAATTTACTGTTTTATGCAACTTTGGTATTTTTGTATTTTGTGTACCTAGAATTTTGTCATCAAGTGTTCATTCTAGATACAAATACAGATATATTTTATTGCTACTGTTTTATTATCATATACGTTGCCCTAACAAAATCAACATAGGTGTCAATGCTGAATTTTCCACGCCTGTCAGTTTTTGCCTTTTGCAAAGGCCAAATTTTAAACCCTGTAAATATTTGACCAATGCAAATGCATTATTTTTTTTCACTCCTAACAGTGTACATGTATGCATGGCTAAATTGGCAGATTGAAAGGCTGCATTATCCACCTTTGCCAATAACATCTACCTTTCAAGCTGCTGTCAAAATTGTTGTCCCCTAGTCTTTTCCAATATCCGTTCAATGATTGTTTGGTCGTTTGCTTTTTGTATAGGTTGAGAAGGGTCACATTTCCAGTAAATAATGTCCATTACAGATTAGGGTTTTTTTATTTGTTCATTTGTTGAGTAGACGTTAAACAATTTTTTATCAATCAATCATTCATCTATTTGGACAATGGATGTTTTTTGTTCTCTATATAGAATTGACACTTCTAAATGCGTCTACATTTAAACTGTGATTAATACAAATACAATTACCACCAAAAATAACACGATGTTGCTTGTAATATACTGTATGAATTAAAAAAAATTAAAATAAAAAAAAAACAAATAAGAAAACTTGCAAAAATAAGTTATATAGTATTTCACATTTATGCAGTCGTCCGTGGGAGAACTGCATAGGTATTCAAGGACGTTAAACAACTCCCAGTCAGACAGTATATATGCAGCAACACTGTACTTTACAATTCCATGATCTTAAGGAAGTGTTCATTCAGCCCTGTATAGAAAGTATTTCAAAGGAAAGGATCAAGGAATATACCCGTTCTAGACAACGGCCCGTTATAAAGAGAAAGACAAACAGATAGATGCTATTACAGTTATGTTTATTTTAGTAGTCTGTCGATAAATTTACAAGACTTGTTAATTTTTCGTTGAAATCAATAACGATATCTCTTGAGTTTGCATTTTTCTTCTATATGCAAGTTATCATAAATTTTTTGCTAAAGTAAAGTTTTGTCGAACTCTTACCATGTATACTTTGTTCCTATATGCATGGATTTTGTCAGTTGGTTATAAAACTACTGTCATCTTCCTGCATTTTTGTCAGTGTCTTTAGAAGTTATTGGGTACCCACTAGAGGTAAGCGATATTTATAAGCATCCTGTATCAACTCGAAATTGTAAGTTACGGCTGTAAATAAGTATTTTGCACTGCTATTACTACTATTACAATTATAATGACTACATGGTAATTAAATATGGTGCCAGCCTTTTTAACTGTTTTAAGTAGGATATGCGATGGGGTAGTAATTAAACAATGATGTCAGATTTCCTGGAAGTGTCCTCTAAACTTGACCAAGTACAAATTGTTTCCACAATCATATTATTAATTGCAAAAGTAAACGAAAGCTTCTTACCCGTGAGCCAATAACAGAGTATTACCCATCTATTCATGGAAGGTAGCACTGCGATTGCTGCAGTTCTGTGTGCAGTCGGCGGATTATGTGGTTTTATCGGTAATTTATATGAGTTTCCTTTGATTTCATGAAGCAAATATTTTTCAGTAATTGCTTTGCCTGAATACGAAAAAATATTGGCAAAAAGTATCTTAGGCCACGCCTGCTTTGTCAATCAGAATCAACGATTGATTGATTGATTGATTATTGTTTAACGTATACTCAGCAATATTTTAGCTATATCAAGACGAGAACAAGTTTGTTAATAAATAATCACTTTGGGGTATGGAAAGGGCCATGGGACGGGAAATTCTGACTGCCACTCGAAAAGTAGGGTGAAATTGAAAAGGGCGGAGAATTTAGCCTTGTAGCCGATCACCTACGGACCACTCAAAAAAGTTTGCTACAAGGGTTCTTTAACGTGCAGGAAGCGTGGCATTTCTTCCAACACGTGGACCTGAGTTTACATCCCATCCGAAAGATGGGTTGTGTATTTACTAATCCCGCACAACCACGGAATGGCCCTATTTCTATATCCCGGGATCCTCGGAGTCAGCCCCCGTTTAGGAGGGGTTACACCCCGCAAGCCGGAGATACTAGGTCCTATTTCTATATCCCGGGGTTCCCTCGGGGTCCTCTGTTAGGAAGACTCATACTCCAAGCTCAGAGGATGCTGCGGGCCTATTCATAAGCCGGGACCGCGCACGGCGGCAGAATCAACGAAGTCAAGAAATATACATCTATAGAGACTTTTACCGGATCGTACAAATTCTGTAACTAATCAATACTAGTCAATTTTACGATTTGTCGAAAATTAACATTCATTTCCAAAATTTGTTCTTTTAAATGATTTAGTTAATTACCGATAAAAGGAATAATGGAAGTTTTGTTTTTGATACAAGAGATGTTGGCTCTAATAATGGACTCGCCCGCAAGGGGCTCGTCCATTATTCTTCGTCAATATTTCTTGTATCAAAAACAAAACTTCCATTATTCTATATTTCTCCTGATGATTGTGCTATGTCCGTTTTGTATATTCTATATATCGCCACAACCTTTGGGTATTCGAAATTTTCCCATTCGTTTTTTTTTTTCATCAGTATTTGTTTGATGATGTTTTGATTTATTGCTTGCACATATTATGGCATTAACTTTACGTTTTAGACAATCAAATCATAAGTAGAAGGTGAATGAAAGGATATGGAGTAAATGCACATGAGACAAAGTATCTACAAATACATGGTAAAAAACAAGCAAAAGAACAACGCTTTTATTGTTGTTCTTCATCTTGAAGTCACCATGAGGCCTTCAACAATGAGCTTTGCTCATACCTCATAGTAAGATCGAGACGACCCCTAGCACCGGTTTGAGCAGAATAGTTGCTAATTGTCGAGCAACGCTACATCCATGTCTTCATTGGTCATGGGTGCGGGATTGTCAACAAACATTAATTAAACTGGCAAAGTGCTCTTACAATCACTGTCATCCTTTGCCCGACAAAAGCACTAGTGTCTTAAGCTAGTTGACTATTACAACATATAGACAAACACAGGGCACTCATCAAGTCGAATGTAAGAAAACTTGGCGTTATAAAATAGTAAGATGTGGGCACATAAAACAGGTGGTCAGGATTACATTTCGAAATTACTCCACACTGCAGGAGAGACAAACTCCAGTCGTAAATGGTGAATTATAGGATATGGAGTAAGTCATTAGTGTCTTAAATAGTGGAGGTGTTTTTGTCATGATGATCAAATGTATTTTCAGACCCAGAAATAGAACGAAGCCAAATAGAGATTTTAAAACAAGTTTTAACTAATGGAAGATTCATGTTGTTTCTTTTATCTGGAAGTTTTGTTACCTTGGGACTGTTCACGCCATATGTTATGTTTCCCGACTACGCAAAGACCAAGGGATTATCAGCTGGCGAAGCAGGAATGGTAATAACAGTTTCCGGTTTGTCAGGTACATATATATGGCTGAGTTATCTCAATTACTATATAAAAGTCTGTGGTTGTATGCAAAGTATATCGGTAACTGTTCTTTTCAATTAGCAGAAGTAGTGCATTGAACTTTCCTAGTGAAACTGTATTGTGGACGGCCTTAAGAATGCAATCGTAAAGTAAAAATTTCCTTACAATTTTCAACAATTTGAAATTTAGAAATGTTTAATTCATGCCAATAAATTGCAAATTCTAACATTTTGCAACATTTTTATAGTCCACTGTTGCAACGCGGTGCTGGGATGTCAATGCAAGGCGTATGTTCACCCACTCGCTACGTAAGCGCTATAAAACAATAATTTTTGTAATAAGATTTCAATAATCTTTATGCAGAAACTTCAACTAATTGATATCTGAGGATGTTCAAAGATGAGTTCAGGTCTACTATGTATTTTAGAATTTGAGAAAATCACATGCATTTGAGAATTATCTTTATATCAGAAAATTACAAAAAAGAGCATTTTAAGCGCTCAAGTAAATTTATGGATAAACTTTGCGTAATTGTGGTGATGCTTTAAGGTATTTGAAGACGAGGTCTTATTGAATATTTTTGTACGAGTTATGCCTCGAACTTAGATAATCGACACATTTCCTTCTCAAAGGTCTTGCAAATTGATTTGTTGTTAGATTTCAATCAAAATTATGCAGAAGCTTAAGCTCATTAGGGCCTCGAGGCTTTGAAAAGATTTTTTTTGTAGAAGTCGCATGCTGTTTTTGAAGAAACTAAATTGACTGTTTCTGCAAAATCTAATTTTACAGTAATATCGATGTATAGTTATTTGATGATTGTTTTCAGGACCGATGTATTCTATTTCAATATTATATTCGCACTATGTTTAATGAAAGGGACGGATACCCCCTGTCAAATTTCAAAATAAGAACATAATGACAGACAGAAATTGATGTATCAGTAAAGTAAATTTCACAGTATTTTATTTCTAGATATATCTATAATTTATTGTAGGTATTGTTGGAAGAATATCTATAGCTTTGTGCACCGACACATATTTTGTAAATAGATTTGCCATTCTTGGAATTTGTCTTATTCTTGGCGGAACTGGTACAATCGGAGTTATTTTTGTAAGCCCATCTTACACACTTTACCTTGTTTATGGTTGCATACTCGGTATAAGCGCAGGTAAGTTTGAATAACGGTACTTTAGTTTCCCCATATGCACCAGACACCATGATCAATTCATTTCTGCTGATATCTCCTATTTGAAATAAGATATATCAGTTGCAAAGTGGAAAAGTTAATGAAGTGATCAAACTTTTTCATGAATCAAATAAAGTACATTTCATTAAGGGAGTACGAGAGTCAGAAATTGTGTTATTAGAATTAAAATTCTGATCTTTTGTTTTGAAGAGCACCACTAATGGAACAATTTGAGCAAAATATTTTGAAAATTCTTGTTGGAATTTTTGAGATATAAGACGTCAAAATTTTGGCGGGAAACAGATCTCTCTAGAGTTTTCCTTCAATTTGCATAAGATGTTTATAGGCTTTTAAATATACGAAATTATAATTGAAGTTGATTAAATTTTATTCACAGTCTATTTTATGTATTTTAAAGTGACTTATGACCAATAAAATGTGATCTATGTGCAAAAAATTTTTAGCACTGTTTGAATGGATAAAACCCGAGGATATAGAATGCTTCTGAAATCTGAAGCTCGTACTCCCTTAAACTACTACCCCGGTATAGAATTGTTTCGGTCTTTCCAGAAGATTTTCGTTCGCTTTTTTCCTATAAAAAGCATCTACATTGTTATGAACTTAATCTATGCACATATGATGAGTACACCTGTGATAACCACTGTACTATTCCGTTTTCTCTGAAAAAGAATAAAAAGTAAGACTTTTGTCTTAAACGTGTCAAAACAGATTTTTGACATAGCAAATGGAAGATTCGTTAGAACCCTGAATCTGAAAACCCCCAAAATAGCATAAATGATATATATTAATTTTTTTTCATTTGGAATCACATTCTTGTGATTAAGCATAATGGATATTGCTTGTTTGATTTTTAATCGTACCTAATCACATGCATTTTTTTTGTATTTGAATGGTATTAAAATGGCCCATTGTGACCAAAGATGCCTTATCAGAGCATGGATGGGATTCGATTGAGCCATAATTCAGCTGTGTCAAAAGGTATAACAAGTGTTTTGAAAATAAAATTTGTGAAAACGTTATAGGCGATATTGCATTGATTATCCAAGAGATTTCATTGATGATCCAAATCTCATTATTTTCCTCAAATATCCATTTCCTTCTAATTTTAAGGTGTTTATTAGTAATACATACAAGTTCATATAAAAGAAATGTTGCATAAAAATTTATGTGACTATTAAATTAGGAAAGCTAAAAATTCAACCTATGGAAGATAAAGAATTGAGATAATATGTAAAATATATACACATTCAATAACCTTTCAGGAATATTTTCCTACCTTCAAGCAGTCCTAGCAACTGACATTATTGGAACTGAAAACTTGAGTATCGCTATAGGAATTACTTTATTTACACAAGGAATTTGTGTTCTTGTCGGGCCACCAATATCAGGTACACTGTAGATTTTTTAGTTTTAAGAATTCTTATCTGTTTTAATAGATGGATATCTTGTTCTTTTGTGGCTACCACCATCATGTAAAGTGTAATCTTATTAGTTTTAGAACTCGTTTTTAACAGATGGGTATCTTGTTCTTTTGTGGCCAACACCATCACGTAAAGTGTAATCTTATTAGTTTTAAAGTTATAGATGGATATCTTGTTCTTTTGTGGCTACCACCATCACGTTAAGTGTAATCGTATTAGTTTTAAAATTCTTTTCTTTTTTAACAGATGGACATCTTGTTCTTTTGTGGCCAACAACATCACCTAAAGTGTAATCGTATTAGTTTTAGAATTCTTTCCTTTTAAACAGATCGATATCTTGTTCTTTTGTGGCCAACACCATCACGTAAAGTGTAATCGTATTAGTTTTAAAATTCTTTTCTTTTTTAACAGATGGTTCTTTTGTGGCTACCACCATCATGGAAAGTGTAATCTTATTAGTTTTAAAATTCTTTCTTTATAGATTGATATCTTGTTCTTTTGTCGCTACCACCACCAAAGAAAGTGTAATCTTATTAGTTTCAAATTTTTTTTAATAGATAGATATCTTGTTCTTTTGTGGCCAACACCATCACGTAAAGTGTAATCTTATTAGTTTTAAAATTCTTTTCTTTTTTAACAGATGGATATCTTGTTCTTTTGTGGCTACCACCATCACGAAAGTGAAATCGTATTACTTTTAAAAATTTTCTTTAATAGATGGATATCTTGTTCTTTTGTTCCTTCCACCATCATGTAAAGTGTAATCTTATTAGTTTCAGAATTCTTTTCTTTTTTAACAAATGGATATCTTGTTCTTTTGTGGCTACCCCCATCATGTAAAGTGTAATCTTATTAGTTTTAAAATTCTTTCTTTAATAGATGGATATCTTGTTCTTTTGTTCCTTCCACCATCATGTAAAGTGTAATCTTATTAGTTTCAGAATTCTTTTCTTTTTTAACAAATGGATATCTTGTTCTTTTGTGGCTACCCCCATCATGTAAAGTGTAAGCTTATTAGTTTTAGAATTCTTTTTTAATAGATGGATATCTTGTTCTTTTGTGGCCAACACCATCATGTAAAGTGTAATCTTATTAGTTTTAAAATTCTTTTTTTAACAGATGGATATCTTGTTCTTTTGTGGCTACCACCATCATGAAAATTGTAAGCTTATTAGTTTCAATTTTTTCTAACAGATGGATATCTTGTTCTTTTGTGGCTACCACCATCATGTAAAGTGAAATCGTATTACTTTTAAAATTCTTTTTTTAATAGATGGGTATCTTGTTCTTTTGTTGCTTCCACCATCATGTTAAGTATAATCTTATTAGTTTGAGAATTCTTTTTTTAACAGATGGATATCTTGTTCTTTGTGGCTACCACCATCAATTACAGTGTAATCTTATTAGTTTTAACATTCTTTTTTTAACAGATGGTATCTTGTTCTTTTGTGGCCAACACCATCACGTAAAGTGTAGTTTACGTTATAGAATCCTTTCTTTTTTTTATAATAGGCATCTTCCCGGCAGATCTACTTCAGAGACAAATACATAAATTTCAATACGTTTCATGCAAGTATAAGAAGCCAGTTGTTTTATTGTGATTCATTTTATCCCACTTACTCACCAATAAAACATCAACTGTCTTTAAAAGAGGTCAGCAAAGTAAAATATTATGCTTGAAATTTTTTTCTTTGAAATTTATCTATTCAGACTCGTAGTTGTTAATACTGATGGATCCGATGGGCAGGTAGATATTTTGATGAGAAAAAGGATATTGCATCGGCCAAGTACTCAAATAAATATTGAACGGTTCCTTATAATACTTTAGTTCAATGAATTTCACGAGAATAAACGGACTTCACAAAAATATTTGTCCGTCGATATTGACATAAAATGAGTTATATTTTTCAATACAACAACAACAAAAAAGCAAAAAAAAAACAAAAACAAAAACAAAAACAAAAACAAAAAACATACAAACAAACAAACAAACAAAAAAGACAAACAAACAAAGAAAAAAAAAACAAAAAAAGAAAACAAAAACACAAAAAACAAACAAAACACACACACACTTAAAGAATAACAAAACAATAGTTAAGTTATACATTGGTTGCGGTTGATTACCAAATAAACGCATAATTCTATATCTTTTTAAGATTGAAGAGTATTTTTCCTGTGCTTATGTGATTTTTGCTTTTCTCGAAGAGCAATTTGTTTATTTATTCTCTACCATCTTTGATACATACTTCAGCTTCGTACTTAGATCTTTTGTTGTATATTGACGAAGACGGACGTTCGAAATCTAAGCTATATGACAAGCGTGATGATTTTAATTTTCCAATTGTGAACGTTCCCTTTCTTAGCAGCAATATACCTACCTCTCCGCGCCTATGGAATTTACATTTCATAGGTGATTCGTTACTATCCAGCGTGTAGTTTGTACAGTGATTTAGTTTTAACAAAGCAAACACACTGTCCCAAAATATGCCTAGTCAGGGTTTTGTTCAACCTATGTTAATTTCATCCCTCAAGAAATTCTATGGCCGTCACAATAACATCATTGAAAGATATGACGTGTCAGTATCCCGAATGAAAGCGGACATTTGCAGCTAGATTCCCGGCTTTGACCAGCGATTTTGACATTTTCATAGATTGACTCACTTACAGTGTGACGGGTGCTGTTGACAGAGCAGGACATGCATACCCTTCCGGAGCACCTGATGTCACTCTCAGTTTCACTGGAGTCCACACTGGGAATGCCTTGGTTTTGAATGTTGTGATTTTTATTTCTGTGCTTTGAATCTGTCTAACGCCATTGTTTTCTGTGTCTAACGTCATTGTTTTCTGTGTCCTCGTTTTGGCAATGTCTTGGACTTTTTGTAAATACCGCTCCTTTGTTCCTTTAGTATTCTACTGCCGTAGTTTCAGTTAATCATTTTGTAGATTTTTGAAAGAGAGACATATTAGGGACCGACCATTTAACCTGAAAAAGGGGGGGGGGGGG